>BMAO01018586.1:0-31571 GCA_019973975.1 Trichonephila clavata | reverse complement strand
AGGAACACTTTTTAAGAATGAAGATTTTCTAAACTATATCAATTCCAAAATCTCAAAAACTTTACTTCCTTACGGAATTGTGATTTTAACATTTCCCAGGATGGCATTTCTTAAGGCTTTCGGTCAATGTTAAAGGATAGGGATCAAACGGGAAGCACATTTGCCGGCAGGAAAAAGCTCCAATAATAATAAAATTTCTATGGCTATAAAAAAAATTATTGTTTAGAGGATAGTGTTCTTTGAATTTTTGATTTTTGAAAAAAATACGCAGTTTTCAGCATTATTGCAAAATGAAATTTGAGTTTTCTATGTTAAAGTATAGGAAGTGAAAACGCAAAGCACATTTTAATAGAAAAAAATTGATTTTTTCGAGTAGAATTAAATAGTATATTAGAAAGCATGCTTCCCTCTTTTGACTAGTGTAGCCAGAATAAGTTTTATGTTTTTATTAATGAATTATTTTAAATTTTAAGTTCATTCTGAATTATTTTTGGCGTAGTTAGGACTATCTCAAAGAGATGGCGCCACCATCGTTTTGTAACACGAATTTTTCTTGGCTACGAATACTTAATTTTGGCGATAGCTTTCTGAAATATTGTCGCCAGCTGAAATGATGGTAACCAGCAAGTTGTGACAAATAGTGGACAATAAAGAAGATTTATGATGTACACAGAGATTTAACATCTCAAACCTGATGAACTTTCCCATTTAGGAATGTTTTCAATATTTCCAGCATGTGTGCTTTAAAAATTTAAATTATATAGATAATTTATAATTATGCTACTTAGATTTTTTTTTTTTTTTTTTGCCTGTTATTAATGAAATGCATATAAAAATATTTAAATTCTGTGAAGCGACTGAATGAAAAATTGAAAGTATACTTATTTTATACTTGACACATACACAGAAAGCTGTGAATTGACTAGAGAACACAAATTACTACTCCTTGAAGCTCACAATTTAAAATTTTAATATAATTATTGTAATGCAATTATTATTATTTTTAACAAACAAAAATTTTTTTTCATCGAATATAGATTTTATATTTAACGTGCAATTTTACCATTAAACCATTGGAACAATCATTAAAAAAATCTGGTTTTTTAATTAAATTAGCAGAAACTTATTTTTTTAATTACTTTTCTCCAATTCTAAGCCGTACCCCAAATTCTCTCTCTCTCTCTCAGCCCGTTTTTGTGAAAAAAAACTAAAATATGTTAAATATTTATCGACATAGATAAATTTACGAAATAAAATATGGCTGCGGTAGCCATGTGTCAAGATAACGGACTCGTGGCTGGCGTTCATGAGTTCGAGCCTAGTACCGCTCAAGACCTGTCGTGTTGGAAAGCGATGCACGAGTGAGTGAATAACAACGTCGCACTGTTCAGCTACGTGAATGGTTTTTGGCGACGGACCTCGTAATTTTGAGCTATGTCATTTGACGAGGACGACACCTGAGTTTCCCCCTCTCCTAACTAAAGAGAGAGCAACGGAGGACGTTTGACTCTCGACAGATTTAACGTGCATCGCTCCCCTACACGGCGGGTATTTAGTGATACTGGCTCGAACTTATGACATGCCACCACGATCCGATACCTAGAGAACTCAGCTACCGCGGCCACAAGCGATGTACGTTAAATCTGTCGAAGCTCAAACGTCCCCCGTTGGTGTGGTAGGAGACGGGATGCCATCTCAGGTGTTGTCCTCGTCATTTGACCATGCTCAAAATTACGAAGTCCGTCGCCAAAAGCCCCTGAGTAACTAATCAGTGCGAAATCTAAAAGTAACTATCAGTGCATTTTACGAAATAAAAAATTGATAAAGGTGAATTAATAATAAATGAAAATAATTAATTTATTTACCAGTATTATAAAAACTTTTTAAAAATAAACGAAACCTGTGATTTTTTCTATCCGATAGTATCTTGTTCAATTTTTAGATCAACCCGATTTTTAGTAACATAAGTATCGAGGGGGGGATGGGGGGGAGTGCGGCTTAGATTCGAATAAATATGGCAATATCGTGATTTAAGTTTTTTTTCTATTAAAAATTACTGTCTGGCATTTTCTATCATTGAATATTTTCAACAACCTGATGTTCTTGACAAAATTTTTAATATAATAGTCGCTGAGTGATTTCTTTGCTGAATAATTCTAAATTTGATATGTTTAAAATGTAAAGTTAATTCAAGTATATATCCATTTTAGTTAAGTTTTATAAAAAATTTACTACTAAAAATTTTATGATATATTTATTTATGAAAAAAAGAAATATGTGAGGCATTACCGTATGAACAGATATTGGCTGCTCATAGGTGTTTTTCTTTTAGGACTATAGTTAAAATATTTATTTTTATTACTAGTTTATTTTTAAATTAGATAACTTGTGAATAAACTTCTAAGAACACTAATTTATAAAAAAATTAAAACTTAATTTTCTAACTATTTAAAAGATGTTTTAATTTTTTAAACGCAATTATACATAAATTTAAGAAGACTTTTAAAATGAATGATTTATTTTATTAACGAAGGGAAATTTAACTGTAATAATTAATAATTTTTGCTTTTTTAATCTCGCAATTGCTATTGCTCGATTTTCTATTGTTAAGAAGTTTTACTTTTCTCAACTTTCCATTAATTATTTGCTCAGAAAAACTCATAACAGCTATTAACACCTTTTTTTTTTGAGGGTGTTAATAGCTGGGGCGGAATGTTGAATCTATCCACTAGAAAACTTATATCAATCTAATTATTACAAAGCTATTTTACTATAAATGATTGTCTTAAAACAATCTGTTACTCAGTTTAATCACTATGTGATAAAGTACTTGTTTTAATTGCAGTTTTGTTATTCTCAAAACCATTTAGCGTCCTTCCAAAGGCATCTCGTCATGTCATGATGTCAATATTTCATGGGAATTTCACTTCAGATGGGACCAGAAAACACTTTTGGTCTGAAGTCTTTAGGAAAGAAGAGAACGGTACAAATAAAAATGGGAGAAATAGGAAACTTTTATTGCTGTGGTACTAAAACAGAAAAGAGGAAAAAGCAGTATTGGGGATGTGTGAGGGGGTGGAGTCCCAAATTTCGGTGATTTTGAGGTCTTCTAATTGGATGGCGTTGAATAATCATTCCGACGGAAGAAAAATACGTTGCTCGTTTCAGTCACTTTTGAAATTTAGAATAGGAACCTCTTCACTTCTCATAGGACTTATTTCACCTCAGCTTCTTTCTTTTTTTTTTAATATTTCTATAAAAATGCCTTTGAAAAATAAAAGTAATAGAGCTCGTAAACATCTATGATAGGCAGTATTCAAGTCTTTGAACAATGCAGAAAGGCAATATATGTCTAGTTGAAAAGAGAGGGGTTTGCTGATCAAAGATAGCCTTTGACCCAAATTGGACATTCCCCCTCAATGAAGGAAAGGTTATGTCTTCAGAGCCGACAGTGGAAACACTGTCTGCTCTGGGAAGTTGGGTTGGAAGAGTGGATATTCTTGTACCTATTGCGTTGTTTCCCTAATCAGTCACATGTCATCTGTTGTACACAGTTTTGACCCTTCATTATACTGTTATTTACTATTAGTTTTTAAATATTTCTCTGAAAGTTCTTATTTTTATTACACTTCGCTATATTTAAAACGCATTCCCACTATAATATCTAAACAATTTAATATAAATAAAAAATGTATTTATTCTGGTAAAATCGTGAAAAGACAGAAAACTTCCGTAAAAAGAAGGGGAAAAAAACGTTAGCACACGTGAAAGATATTTGCTATTTAAAATACTGTTTAAAATTATATTTCTGATTTTTAAAAGCATTTATTTACTTATTTATTTGCACCCTTTATCTGTTCTAAGAGATGTGTCGATCTCTAGGTGGTGATGGCTCTAGCCACGAAATATTATGTATCCGCTCTAGCCACGTCCTCTTTACCCCACACCACCGAAGAAGGAAATGGTATGAAGAGACAGCAGATGTTATTTTTAACAATAATTGAAACAAATTAAGAAAATTTATTATTTAGAAAAGAGAAATCCCTCCCCCCACCCCACTCAATACTGAAAAAGCAAATCCAAATGGAATCCAGCGTAATCTTATGAATTATAATTGAAATTATAATAATTTAATTACAATTGATAAACTTTCCCTTTAGGATTACTACTTCGTTTTAACACACAAATATTTTTTATTGCTTTTTATAAATTATATATAAGTGCATATTATTAGAACATGTAAGAACAAACATTATTTAACGTAGATAAAATTTTCGATTCTGTATTTGAAACAATAGTCCTTTTATTCTTATTATTTTTTTAGAAAAAGGAGCAGATAAAATGCATATCTAAGAAGTTTACTTTCTATTTTGTAGAATTGGTGAATAAATAAGAATTATTCGACTAGAAATGTTTTGTATATCAGTGAAAAAAGAAACCAACGTTTTTTTACTATTTTGATACTTTTTTTTATTGATGATTGTTATGCATCTTCCAAAACTAATAAGATTGGAAATTTTTGAAACATGTTAGGAATATTATTTATTTTTTGTGTGTGTGTGAGAGAGAAGGGGATAAAAGAATAAAAACAAAATTCTCCCCAAAAGACACCATACTCACCAATTACATGGAATTTATTTTTACATGGAATTCATAGCAAATTATGAAAATTTATTTGTAAATTATATGCCAGCTTAATTCTGGAAAATAAACCATATAATTTTCTATGGTACTATATTTATTCGTTAAGAGTAAAATTGCTTCATACTGTTAGTACTTTTTTTAATACAACAGATTGAAACATGAAACTTAATTTTTCACTACTGTATATCTACCTTTTCTCCTGTTTCGTTCTCCTCAGCATTTATATAGTGCAGTGGCCTTCAAACTGTGTTCCACGGAACCCTGGGGCTCTCAAGGTTACCCGTCACAATAAACAATCGAAAAGGAGATTATAAATGTTATGTAAAATGGATTGAAGTTTGTATAACTACAAGTATCTTTTATAAAAAGCTCATTTCATCATTAAAATTTAAAATTCTATTTGTACTCTGTTTGTTGTTCTATTTGTAAATCTGTCGAGAGCTTAAATGCTCTCCCGTTGGTGTGATGTGGTAGTTAGGAGAGAGGATAATAGCTCAGGTGTCGTCCTCGTCACTTGACCATGGTTCAAAATTACGAAGTCCGTCGTCAAAAGCCCTCAGTGCGACGTTAATGTTCACTCACTCATTTTACGAAATAAAAAAGGTGAATTAATAAGAAATGAACAATTATTTTATTTTACCAGTGTTAAAAACTTTTAAAAATAAACGAAATCTATATCTTTTCTATTCGATATCTTGTTCAATTTTTCTATCCGATGAATTTTTCCGTCTTCGATTCTTTTCCGTCTTGCAACCAATTTTTAGTAGCATTAACATCGGAATAAAAAGGTGCGTCTTAGATTCGAATAAATATGGCAATATCGTGATTTTAAAGTCGCTGTATCTTTAAATATACTTTTTTTTCTATTCAATATTACTGTCTGCAGTGCTGTTTAGGTCATTTCGATGCCTAGACAAAATCACATGTACTCTTGACTCTGGAGAAGCGAATTTGAAAACCTGTTTAAGTCCAGCCTATCCGGCCCTTCCCGGCCCAGGGCGCCCCCCAATGCCCAATGATAAACCGACACTGACTGGTATTTTCTATCATTGAACATTTTCAATTCCCTGGTCAAGTCGGACTAAATTTTTAATATAATAGATGTTGCGGTTTCTTTGCGCAATACATTTTACACATATCAAAGTCAGAATTAAAGTTAATTCGGAATATATCCATTTTAGTAAAATATGTAATAAAATTTTTAAGTAGTAAAATTTTTATAAAATTTTTTTAGCACTATAGTTAAAATATTGATTCGGTCTAGTTTATTTTTAAATTAGAAAATAAAGTATTCACGCAAAATGATAATCCACTGATAATCTTTTAAAAACACTTACTTTTAAAAAAAATAGTTTTCTAAGTATGTAAACGGTGTTTTCATTAGTTCACGACAAACATTGGTGCGAAGTCTCTAGGAAAGAAGAGAAAGGTACAAAAAAAAGGGGGAGGGAGGTAGAAACTTTTATTGCTCTGGGTAATAAAACAGCAAAGAGCAGATGAAACTGCAGAGTGTGAGGGGGGAAGGGGGTACCCGCTTTTGGTGATACTTGAAAAGTCTTCTGATGGGGTTTTGCGTAGAACAGGGGTGGCCAACCCAAATGACCTTGCGGGACACTTCGGAAAAACATTACAATTCCGCGGGCCACATATAAAATATATATCTCAATGAAAGATGTGGATTCATTACAAGCATTTATTGAAGTAAGAATTTAAAACAGAACGAATTATTATTGTTTTCATTATTTTTATATGTATACAAACATAGATAATATAATAATGAAAATGCAATGAATCAAATAATATGATTTAAATTTATTTGATTAGTGAGATATTTGTTTCTCAACTCTTTCACTGAGTTTTTGCAAATAGGTCTCGATGCATTTATTTGTACATCGTAATTGGTGTTGCAGGTTTTCGTCCCATAAGTTTGAGCGCAATTTCCTGTTAGATTAATTTCATTTTCAAGGGAAACAAGAAGTATAAAAAAAAAATTTAAGTCAATTTCTACTTTGAATGAATACATAGAAAGTATTTTATTAACGATTGAAAATTTTAACAAGATATATATAGATATATGTATAGGGAGAGAGTGAACTAATAGTAGGAATTGAAAAAAAGCATGATTTGTCTGAATTGTTGTAACAATGCACAAGCGGTTCGGCTAGTTTGGCTAGACCTGAATGAAATGGAACTTCTGCGCTGAAGAGCAACGTAAGGACAGACGTCTTGTTAGGAATATATTTCAAGAGGAATGAAACCACAGGTTCCCCAGCTTTCTTAGTCTAGAGATGTTACTTAGGATTCCCACAATTTTGAGTGGTTAAATCACCCCTGATCTAACCACTTAATAGCCTCTAACCGCCTCTTATAGCACTCCATACCTTAACCCCAAACATTCATTCAGCTTGATGATGATTAAGATACTTCGAGAAAAGGCTTTCGCTGGTCTTTCATTTTATGTTTACAGGTCCCTTATCATAAACCATGTTTGGTGTTTGGCGTATGGTGTTTTGGCGTCAAATGAATTCTGTGCAGAGGAATGAAGCACAAAACATCGCAAGGCCACACAATGACATACTGCAGACGTACAAAACGATGTTGGGCCAAAGTATGGAAGGACGCTGCTTGATCCATCACCATTATGTGGATGAAGTGTTTGTTGTCCTATTTTGTTATTTTGCGTAACGCATTATCGGAATTTCCACTTGCAACCCTTTCATGGACCAATGTGATGAGCGATTTCACGGTGCAAAACTCCACCCTCAAAGAAGTTAATCAAGCTCTCCCTTTTGAACGTTAATTTCTTATATGTCACCAATTTGACGTACCGACTTCTAATTAATCACAGTAATTCTACAGTAATCAAATGACAATACACAAATTTTTAACGCACTTTTACATTGCTTTTTTATCCATGGCTTATTTTTAATTTTAGAAAGCTTTGCTCTCTCTTGGCCCATACATGCTTGATCATTTTGACATTCTAATTATTCGAATATTCTAACCGATTTTGCATTCCCGGCAAGTTTCGTTTAATTTCACCATCGTGTGTCTTGCAATTTTCTCAAAAAATAGCATAATTTCTACTCAAATTTTGATAATAAATTTGCCGTAAGTTCCAGTGATTTGTGCTACAATCGAGGTAAAAAGTTTTTACCAATACGGAACCATTAGATACATACGGAATAGTGTGAGTTTTATTTAGAATAAGACCTTATATAGAGTTTCAAAATGGATTCTCTGGTGATCTCGGGGTGTATATTTGACTTTCTTTACAAGGTTTACTGTAAACTTATATAAAAAATCTGATTTATTGTCAATAAAAAAAGCTTTTCAGATATTTACATTGGTGCAATATTGGAAAAAAATTAATTATCTTTAAATCCATCTTCATTGATATCATTACAGGGTGTATGTCTTTATAAGGAATTCCGTGTTTTCTTGAGGAATTTTGATACTCCACTATCATATGTATCACTTAGTGAATATCAGTTCGTCAAAAATAAATGCAAAAGTATATCCCCTCATTTTTTAAAAAAAAAACTTCATAATGAAATCATCTTTTGAACTCTCCAAATTTTATTTAAATGAATTATTATCAATTTGAATCACTTTGTAAAGATTCAATACAATGTGCATATTTATTTTTCGATCGAAATTAACTACAATAAAAATTTCAGAACAGAAATAAAAATTTGCAATTAATTACAAAAAAAAAGAATTTTCAAGGAAATAATTATATTTTTTCTTTAAATTTTCATCAAAATAACTTATACATTTAGTGCATTGCAAACATGTTTACTGTTTTTGAAAAGAGAGACTTTTTTCTCTAAAATAGTGAAAGTAGTTTGATCAATTCAAGCAGCTCTAAAGCAAAAGCATATCTACTTCATCGCAGTAACTAAAGCTTCTTATAGAGATATAAATATTAATGAAATACTTAGGTACACTGAGTTAATGTTGACATTTTATTCTAACTATAACAAGTATTTGCTCAGACAAAGTAATCAGGAATGCTTTTAGAACCTTTTAGAACACGAAGTGAAAAATATGTTTTTAATAATTGATGAGAATTTACACCCAAAAATAGAGATCATAGGCATTTCAGAGAGAAAACTAAAAACTAAGTTAGATAAAATGAAACGAGTAAAAATCAAATTTCTGATTAATGATAAAAACTTATTAAATGTCACTTTTTACGTGCACCCATTTGATTCAAGCACTTCTATTTCACGTTAAGTATAATTTTAAAACTAAAATTTTTAGAACACATATTAATCTTCAACCCATTTTTTTTCTTTGTACATCATAATTTTAAACATCGTTTCTTCACTTCTTTTCTAACGCCAAAAAAGAAGTGGAGTTTTTAATGTCTGGGAAAAATTATTGGATAAATTACAGAAGAAATATATGAAAAATGTGAGAAATATGTATTATGCTTATTTATCAATATTACTTTGCTTTTTGACGTTGCTATAAAAAATTAAAAATATTGTATAGATAACATTTCAAATAATGTAATATCTACTATAGGATACTACTTTTGCTGGGAAGTGGATATTTAAAGGAAATTAGTTGGTTGCTGGTTTTAGTAGAAAAGTTTTGCATATTAAACATTCGTCAACATTCAAGGTTAACGAGATGTTCCTGAGGGTTTGGAGCTTCAAAAGATTCTTCCGGAAAAGTGTATAGAGAACTGAAAATTCACTACAGAAAAATAAGCTTACATAATGAAAAAATCAAGTTTTTATCATCAAGTTGTGCATTACAAGTTTTCAAGACATAACACTAAAGCATTTTTAAAGAACAGAAATGTCTAAAATTAAAAAGCTAGCATCCATAATCTGAAAAGATTACTGAAATGGATGATGATTCATTTCTTTCCCCTTACCTGAATTTGAAACCTTGATAACACTTTGTATGACTTATCTGCATTTTAAGCATTTGTGTACACACATTTCTTATGGTGTTTTGCACTGATACTTCATCCTACGTATTTGCAACTGAAAAGCGTGTCCAAGTGCACAAACAAGTCTTCCAAGTGATCTAATATACTCCTCACCTATTGAAGACGTATGAATTGTAGCTGCGTTTTACTCTCCACACACACAATGCAATTACATATTTGTTTTAACTAGGTCATTGCGCATATAGTAAAAATCATTTATAGAATAATATTTAGAATTTTATTATAGAATATTTTAGAATATTATGTAATAGAATATAGCATTTATAGAAGCAAATAGAAAAGTGTTGATGTCACATTTATTTTAAGTTGAGCAATAACAGCGTTGTGTATATGGAGGGCAATTTTAATAATTGCTTCCAACGTTCTTTTTCACGAGTAGTGAAATAACTGTGAAAACTGTCTTCTTACTGCTTTATAGCGCGATGTTAATAAACGCTCATTTAAAAACTATTTTATGAATTTGACATTTCTAAGCGCGTGTTACATTCAGCGATGATAAATTAACGGAGTTGTAAATGAATTTTTATTTTTAATCGTATTTTGAATCATAAGAAATAAAAGTGAACAAAACGTGATTTAAATTGACAATAATCACAAATAAAACGAAAAAAACTATAATATATTAAACCTTACCATAGTTATTCTATTTCGAAACCATCTCGACTCCCTTAAATTACTCATTTTAAACTTAGATTTTCTTGTGCAATAATTACATGACCATACTTCTTTTCCTTAAAAAAAAAAAGAGAATCATCTAATGACATGTTTCATTTTTAAGGAAGTCATGCATTTTGAGCGTATCTTCTATTCTAAAATCAATAATTATTTAGTCAACTTATTTCATTTCGAAGGTCACATTCTTAATATTTCGTGGATGCATTGCCATGCGTTGTATGGATTAGCTTGGGAACATTTTTTCTCTCTCTCTGTCTCTCTTTCTATTTTTATATTTAAAAGAATACTCTCTTTTCCTTATATGTGGGATTTCTATTTTGGGATCGAAATAGCTGAATAAATAAAAAGAGATCATTCATTTTTCTATTCTTGTTCATGATAATTTTGAACTTATATGAAATATATTTTTCATTATAGATCGTACTTTTTAACCTTATGAAAACAATTGAAACGAATGGAATGCTTTGTGGCACTCAAATTTTTGAATTCAGAAAATAAAAACATCGAATATACGAAAAATTGAAATTCCTTCCATTTTTTGAAGGAAAAAAAAACAGTGTCTTACAAGGTAATCTGAAAGAAATTTTATTCTTTTCTCAAGTGTAAAACATTTCTTTGTATCACAATATAAAACTTAAATGCATTTAAGGTATCCGAATACGTTGAAAATGACCAAATTCAGTCAAGACAGATATTTTTGTTTTTTATTTTATTGAATAGAGATATCTTTTGACTTTACGAAACATACTCTTTATTTTGTTTCTACCTACCTACAATCAATTTTATAAATTTAGAAAAACCGGAAATGGGGTTTTGATCTACCAGAAGTGGGCATTTAAATTGCTCAAAATCTAGCATGGCGAGTCTAATAACTCAAATTATTACGAATGTATTTCTAAAAAACTTTTTGAACCTGATATTTATGTTATTTTCTAGAGAATGTACTAAAATATTTATTATTGTACGAATACTTTTTGAGTTATGGCTTGTTATTTAAATAATAGTCTCATAAAAAATGTAACTTTTCTTATAATGTTTACTCATTCAGCTCTAAAATTTTCAAATTTTAATAAAAAATTAAAATTTTAGTACATTTTCTAGAAAAATGCATCTAATTTGTTTTAGTAATACTTTCACTAATATATGTTTATTATTTTTTTCTCTGACTGCTTTGAAGTTTTTCAAAAATATTGCTAAAATTTCGCTTATAATTGTGATTTTTGTAAAATTCGGGTAATTTATTTTAAATTTTGGTAGTTAAATAGTAATATTTATTGGTATTGAGTCCTAAAAGAACATTTATAATGTTTTAGTATGCTATTTTGTTAAAAAGTACTCCGAACGTGTTCGGATACCTTAAAAAGCATTCGGTATATCAAATTTAAAAAGAGGTATACTTTTCTTCGTGGTCAGTTTCTTTTTAAATTTCCCTTTAAAATTTCACCTACTTTCCTTGTATTTTGAATAAAACTTTTATCTTGAAAATTCCTCACAATTTCCAATCTTTTGTGATATTTACACGCATTTGATATGCAAGATGTTAAGGAAACAGATATTAGAAATTTTAGAGGGTTTCTGATTCATGTAAGTTGTTCTAAGATAATCGTGATCTTCGGATTGTGAAGAAAAAAGAAGTTATTTCACGCTGAACAGTCGCGAACATCCTAACAGGTGTTGAAATACAGTTATCACCCGCATCTGAGCCTTATAAGAGAAAAATATCACAACTCTGTCATTCGATTTTAGGACTATTACAGTGAAAATCATGATTGGAAGTAAAATGTCCTCCTGGATTTTTGTAGCATTTTTGCTTTCCCCTTTCATTTTACCAGGTAAGTTATTTTTATGTATAATTACTATATATTTTATATATATATATATATATATATATATATAAACAAATAAATTAAGCACATTAGTCCTTCTTAGAGGAACAAATATAGCAAAAGTTTATCCGAAAATAGAAACGAAAGTTCACTGGTGCAAAGATGGCACATTTTTGCTAAAGAAGCTGTTTGCTGAAAATTATGTAGAAATTCAACCTGAATAAGTTAATATCGAATGTTTTAACCATTATCTTTGCATGTAATTTTATTGTATGAATCATATATTTCGAGATTCCAGCTTGTAATTTAGTGTAAAAGTATTTTAAGCTGCTTAAATAATTTATTTAAACATAACATTGTCTAATATTCGTACACATCAATTTTTTATGTATGTATTTATTTATATGTGTTTATACTTATATTCTACATTTTACTAAATATGATAAATTTGTGTGGTTTGTTCTTTTATGTATGAGTTGTTTTCAATCATATGAATTACTACTCATGCAATAGAACAGCTGATCAAAAATTTTTAAGTGATTTCATGAAAATATAATATTGTATAATGAATCACTTTTTAGTAGTTATAAAAGTGTAAAAGCGCAACACTTTCCTTCCTATAAAATTCCCTTTTTCGGAAGAAGTTGGTCATTCACCAATTTTGGTAATCAACACTTTAACAAGAAAAACACCTTAACACCCCCTTTCAATCACTTTGATGAGATCACTGTATTAATCACTGATTTTAAAATAAAAATATTCCTCAAATCCCAATTTAATCTTATTGAAAATGTAGTACTAAAAAAAAAGGTAGTATATAAAAAGGCAACAAAAACTATGTTGGTGCTATTGCTAATATTTTATGTAAAATGTTAAAATTATTTTATGAACTATTGATTCATTAGTTACATTAACATGAAATAAGGTAATTTGTATCTTTTTATTACTACTTTTTGCAACTCTTCCACAACATAAGTTTTATTTCTTTACAGAAAGTAATCAATAGGAATTCCACATTTTGAAATACTAACGTATTTGAATCTAGCGTTTGTGAATGATAAAATTACGTAATTTGTTTATTATGTTAGACTACTCCCATTACTTCCCTTATACTTCAGCGTACTAATTATAAAGACTACCTAAAAATTCCTTTTCAAATAAAAAATTTTAAAAATTGTGTGTAAAATTTATGATTATAATTATATTTATAAATTTTTAATTAACTGGTAATAATTTTTTTTTTAAAAAAAACTTATTTTTTGCTCCGAAAGAAGTACGTTAAATTTGCTCTCGGTACTAATACAGAGCTCTGACTATTCGATTCTGGGTTTGATATTTAAATTTCAAAACATATTCTTCGTAATGAGTTTTGATCAAACAGATAGAAATTGCAAGGAGGTTGATAGAAGATACAATTTTACATCACATCAGTTAAACAAGCAGGTTGATTTTCTAGCATTCGCTAGCAAAGGTTTTTATGTAAAATAAAGTACGGAGTCTGAGTTTTCGAGAAACAAATTCAATATATGAACTTACGATAAATCACTCTGTTGTAGCGAAACATGTTGGCGAATGATGTATTTAAAATGGAGCGTTATTGGCAGAAAATTGCTAAAAACGTAGAACTTTAATCAAACTTTGAAATTAATACAATAATTTTATAGACTAAAAATCAAAACAATTACAATTAATCCAACTTTTTCAATTCGGATGTATAAAAATATACGGTTATTTATGCAAAATATTGCGTTAAATCAATTGTAATATTAACTTTTGATTCGTTGAAATGAAACATATATATTTCAGTTATTTGAATATATAATTTTCATTGTATTGAAATCGTAAATTATTTGTTTTATTAAACGAAACGAAACTAAAATGAGATGCGAAAGAGTTTTTGGATCCGATTGAAGCAAAAAGGTACAAATAAATAAGAATTTTATTTTTATGCAATATTCACACACACACACACATTTATAAAATCTGTAACTTTTTCTGGCATAATATATTGTAATTTTTTAGAAGCAAATGGCGTTTTTAAGCTAACTTTCCCTCTTGAAAATCCTTAAGGAATTGATTAATTGTTTACTAACGTCGCATTCACAGAACCAGCAGTAAGGAAATTGATAACGGACATTTTGAAATGATAAGAACGAAACCTGAGTTGGCACTCAATCCCCCCCCCCTCTCCAAAATTCCACCCGACATCCGTTAAAACCTTGAGCATGAACAGATTTAACATACATCAAACCATTGTACAGCAGACAGTAAGTGATATTAAAACTCTAATCCCAAAGAGAATTTAAAAGGAGAGGGATCACACAAATATATTCCTTGATACCATGTCTATGAATGTTCGGAGAGAGTGTCTACTAGTGTGGCGTAACGTACACCCTCGCCACCCAGAACTCTTGGGAACCCAAAGTCTGACTTATCACTTCTTGTAAGATCCGGCTTGGGGCACAAAATCTGACTTTGAAGGGGTGGGGCCTAATATTCTCCATTACGCCACTGGTGTCTGCAATGGAAATGCGAGCTAATTATTTATCATCTAAAGCAGAGGTTCTCAAACATTTTGTCTCATAGACCCCTTTGCCATGTTTTTCGGTTTGGGGTTGACTCCTGCTTAACTAATGTTGAATTTTTGCAAATTTATCAATTTAATTTCTAACTGTAGTGAAGTTTACTGTTTAAAATTTAAGAAACACATGCTAGTTAAATAAATTAAAATTTAATTAATACATAAAATAACTGATCAACAAACAAATGTTTATAATAGGAGAGATGAATCTGCTGCTGCATTAAGAAATTTTCAGCATTTGGCATCATTCTTGTCAGGTTTAAACCTACTCGTAATTCTCCTCGGTTAGTATAGTGTACATGCTTTTTCTTTCTTTTCTTTTCTTTTATTTTGGAGAATGGAAACCACGCTGAAAATCTTTCTCTCAAGAAAAAACAATCAAAAACTTTCTCACAATACCCCATAATTAGGGATAAATAACTCGTTTTTTTTAAAGGCAGAGTTACTGACATCCGTTTCTAAACTTTACTTTAAAATCTCCGTTTTTGTCTATTTCAATCAGTTTCTCCTGTAATATTACATTTGGTTCTTTTTTTTTTCTTCAATGGACCGTATGATTTCATTACCTACTGTAATAATTACCATAAAGTCAAAACATTCTTAAACCTAATTTAAAACCTGAATAAAGGGTGTTTAAATGTTGAAAGTTGGCTAAGACGTCATTTTCCTAGCAGATTGTCTGGGGCCTATTAAGAAACTGGAAAAATTCACTGCGTTCAATATTATACTCCTTTAGCTTAATTCTGGCAAGAAACGTGGAAATGATGGTCTTAGTTTTAATACAAATTATGCGTGTCACCTTGTAACTGCAAATTAGCCTTATTATACAGTAAGTAAATAAATCTGTTAAATAGATAATTTTTGTTTTCCATTTGGTAAAATTTTCTTTTAAAATTAGAATCACGATCTGGTTTAAGGAAAGCCACTATGGTAGATCTCCATCTACATCTCATGGACCCTCAAATTACTTTTTCGCTGACGTGAAAACCTTGCAGGTCGTCGTATACCCCTGGGGGTCGATATAGACCACTTTGGGAATCATTGCTCTGAATATTCACAGTCCTTTGAAAGGCGTGATGTGTTTCTCCATTCACATTTTGCTATGCGATATTAAGTGCACAATTTCACATCATATGAAGATTCCAAAATTTGGTTGATTCGTGGACAGTATCAAAAGATGAAGCGTTCTTCTAACACGGTAGCCATATTCTCCCAGAAAGAAGCGGGGAAGTAGTGGCTAGTGAAGTTCAACACTTTGAATAAAACAAACCGTTCATTCGTAACAAATGCCCAGTTTTTGAAACTTATTTCTACTCCTTATAAAATTTAAGATCATCTATATACGTAATGAAAAAAGAGTTACACATATAGCTAAACTTTATTCCACAAATGAAGATGCAATAAAAATAATAAACAAATAAAGACTCCATTAGAAAAAGTGCGGCAGCTGGATCTCCTGCGAGTATGAGCACCGCTTCACACGCAATTGATGTTGCAATGGAACATGTTTAAAAGGCATTAATGATGTAGCTAAAACACTTAAAAGTAGTGGTATTCATGCAACAACAAATCCTAATTTACATTGAAGTAAATTACTGAATTATACACATCTTCGTTTGTTTTAGATTTTCACGGTTTTACCGATATAAATCGAAACGATTACACTGATTTCTAAGGAACCCATATTCCATGAAAATCGGGGAATAGGTGTATGTTATTAGATCAAATAGGATGCAGCCCGTTTCTTAGAAAATTATTTAAAATTAATGAAATTGATCCAACATTAGAGTTGCTCTGACAATAAAAGCACTGAATTACAAACTCAGGGAATTGATTCTATTTATCACTGCTAAAGCAAATGCTTACATAATAATGATTTTTCCCCTCCGAATATCTTTGCTAGAAAAAAATAACACTTTTACCATGAGTAATTACTAATTTTCAACACCCTTTTATAAGCTTCATATGTTTGTAACGGAATCTTTGAACTCGACTTTTACCCACTTTAAAAGTTTAGATTAGTTCGAAATTTTGCTCACTTGTCAAGGACCGATGACAATAAAATAATTAAATAATTTTGTTCCCTTTTCCTGATCAGGAGCATCAGGATTAACGATTTCCGATTTTCAGATCCCCTCCCGCATCTGGCGACTCATTTCAGATCCCATTTCCAGATTTGGCGGCTAATTCCAGATTTGAGGACTAAAAAATTTAAGTTACAACTTAGTTCGATTAACTATAAAAGGGAGTTTTTTAGTTTCTTTTAAACTATAATTTATTTTATATGTAATATTATATTTAAAATGATGCTTTCGTTATCAGACTGAAAAACCAGACATCCCAAAACTTACTCAAATGACACTCGCTATTTTGTTCACTTATTTTATTGAATTACATTTAAAAAAAAAATTTTCATATTAGCGGTCGTATTAGAACTTGTTGTAGCACTTGGTAAAGATCCTTAAAAATATTTAGATTGTTCAGCGCTACTGACAAAAGAATGTTTCGTTCTTTTTCAGAAGTAACATTATGAAGCTTCAAAAGAATAGTCCATTAGCAGTAGTTTGTTATGGAGTACATTTTCAAGCACAATTCGGACAACAACACAATAAAATTCCAACTCAAGTTTTAAGATCTTTCAAAACGTCCAACTAATAGTTACAAATTCGACTCCTTCATATAAAATGGAACATTATTTCTAATTAGATAACAATATTCATTATTTGACATTTCGTAATTATATTCTTATGTCAGAATAGGAATGGAAAATGACATTTTACTTTTATCAAAAGAAAAATTATTGTTCCCAGATATTCAAAAAAAAAAATCCATTCATCTGTTTTACATTTATGTTATTCAGGAATAACGTATTCGCGTACAAAGTAACACCCATGGAAGAAAGGTCCTGAATAGTTTATTTTGAGTTCCATTAATGATAATGCACCCTAATTACTTCTGAAAATAAAATGATTCTAAAACCAATTTTGCATAATTCTTGCAAGTATTATTTGAAGAGTGTTATATGAGATTTTACCTTGAAGAATACCATTAAAAAATGTACTTAATTTGGACATAGTAATGTGATAAGTGTTCAGGTTCTTTTTTGTAATTTTACGTGCAGGGAACTGTTAGTATTACGGAAGGCTCGATAAAGGGTTTGGTTTAAATTAGGACATTCGTCGGCAACAATACTCGCGTTCCTTCAAAGTGCAAGGCCATTAAATATTAATTCCGCACCAAAAGGAAAAAGAAAAGAAAATGCTATTTTTATAACGTTCCAGTCTTATTTGTAACGCTGTTTTATTTTACTGCACCCATTGTGGGCGTCAAAAAAATAAACACTAAAATTGCATGTATTGAATGTTCTATCATAAGTGCATATTATGTTTTTATCAGCAAATTAAATTTTGACCTTTTGGATTAATTTTAGATTTTTAAAACAATAAAATATGAAAAAATATAACATTATAAAATAATTTTTTCTTCAAACACTCAGCTGATTTCTGAATGTTATTCGTAGTATTACTAGTGTTAATAATTCCTATTTTTATTTTTATTTCAGAAATACAATGCGATCCCGTGGCAGGTTAGTAAAAAATGTTATAAAATTTTCATTTTTAAATATTTTTTTAAACACATTTTTTGAAGTTTACATGTAACTTTATTTAAAAAATAAAACATAAGGCAATGCAACTAATATTTGGTAAATTTATGAATCGAGCAACTAAGAATTAATTTAATTCTTCTTTAACAGCCATGTTAGTCGACAATATGTGTGAGTAATTATTTTTATCCTAACTTTCACCTTTTCCTATTTTTTTTCAGTCTTTATTTTTGTGTAATGAATTATTTTATGATTTTTTTTTAAAATAAGAATTTATAAAATATGAAACAACATTATCACATGCCATGAAGTTGAAAAAATAATTTTAAAAAAAATGTTTTAGACCAAAAGTATGTTATTCAATAAAATATAGAATTAAAATGCTATGTAAAGTACTCATTTGCTGGTGTAATTTACTAAAAGAAAGTAGTAAATTAATTTTCAGTGGTAATAATAATATATATATATATAAGATTTAACGAATAACATTTTGTAATTGTATTCAGTATTCAGTATTTTGTAATCAGTATTTAATTGAATTCTAAACTAACAAATTAATGAAGCAGTGAAGTTTGAAAAATTCTGTAAGGTAGCTGACAACAATTTAATACAATTACTATCCCAATGTACTTTGGGATGAAATACACTTAACTTTTTAATAAGTAATTTTTAACTTAAATATTTTTAAAAATGTACAAAGAAATGATTTCAGAAATTTAAAATCTCAGTGTTTTCTAGTAATTAATTGACAGCTTCTTAAGCCTTTTCTATAACCATTTCATAGTATACATAAATTAATTCCTTTTTCAAAAACAGCAATTTTTAAATTGAATTAAATTTATAAAGACAATAATAGTAACATAATTTTACCAATAATTTTTAGATAAAAGTATTTAAATCTTATTTTTCATTTTTCAGTTAACAGTATTGGTAGTTTAACTATAAATAATTTTAAATTAACACCTCAAAAAAAGGACTCAAAAGCTGATTTTATGAACAGAAATGAGACAGAGAAATATTGTGGAAAATATCATGACTCGTTACTTTATTTTTCGGACCTTTCATGTTTTAATTGTACGTTTGTTGTTAAATATGAAGAAATGAAACTCAACAAATTACAAAATATCCGTAAGAATGTGTTGTGAGCAATCCTTTTTAACTAAATATTTTAATTTTAAAAAGTAATATATTAAGTTTCCGTTTGCATGTAAAATATCTAGTTCATTGGCATTAAACACACTTCCTTGTAGATAGTGCAAGTAAATTTACGTTACTAACTCTATCACTGCCACTTTCTTGTATATTCTACTAAGAGTCTAAAACATGAAAATAATTTTTTAACTAAGAATGTATCTCATCTCTTTGTTTTGCAAATACATTTATCTTACTTAAACTACACCTGATGTTAACTATTTATTAGTTATTATTTTAGCTATTTTATTACTCTGCAGTCATTTACAACTTAAGATTGATATATTCTCATGAAGAATTATTAAATTACAACTACATGTGAAAGAGCGAATAATTAATATACATATCAAAGTGAAACTTTTTTACTTATTTTTCGGTTATTTCGGGGAATAAAATTATAAGAATGATTTTAATCAGAAAACTACTAAAAAATGTGAGCTATTAATAATATATTTAAAAAAATTTCAGCAAAAATAAATATGACTTTTTTATTATATCGCGGAGAATAATTTGTCAAACGAAGGTCTGAAAAAGTCAAACTTACAGTAATTTAACTTTGCAATCAAATATTTAAAAAAAAGAATTCTTTTTAAAAAGTCTTACTTTTCGTGCCAATTAAGCCCGATTCTAACTAAAACTCTTTAATTCTAATGACACCCTAAACATCGCGTGAAGCATTTCCAATATCCAAACTAAGTACTGAATTGAGATTTCTTGTAGTAATTTTGTTTCTTTTTTATTGTATATTAATGTGCAGTGCTTATGTATACATTTATATCATAAGACAACATTTATTTCAAGTTTTATGTTTTGTAACTTAACTAGATTAACTCATGAATTGGTAGTGCTCAATGAATGTTTTCAACTTAATTCATTTCTTTTATAAAATAGTCATTTCTCAATTCCGATTTTAATATCAATTTGAAATTCATTGCAAAAATGTTAAGTAATAACTCAAACCTATACTTTTTCCATTACAGACGGTATAAGAGGAAGGATGAGTAAGTAGGCCGACAATGTTTCCTTTTCTTATTCCTCGTGAGTTTATTCAAATAATTATAAAAACAATAAGAAATGACTTCTGTGCTAACTATATCTGACACCATTGCACAAAAATGCAAACCAATTCTGAATTTCAAATGGAAGCTCTTGAGTGTCAAACTCTATTCTATGGTTTCTAACACTTTTCTAAGAGAGAAAGTTGTCAAATTTTATGACCACTTCAATTAAGGCTTCATTATAAGTAAAATAAGCAATGAAAGAGAGAAAAAAATACTTACTGAATGTTTATAATTTTCTAGCTCATCATCCAACAAAATAATGAAATATTATGTTACACTTCTTCCTATTTTAAAAAAAGTGTTTTGAACTAATCATTGAATCTTTTTCTTATCTTCCCTTTTATAATACTTGTCCATTACTTGCATATCAGTAGCTCTACACTCGTATTTAAAGAATGAATACTTATAACCTAAAAAGCATTTTGACAGTCAAAATATTCTTTCATTACGCTAATTTTATGCCACTGATTTCTGGAAATTATAAAATTAGTCTGAACAGAGTATGAAATTATTACAACAAATTCCAATTACTAAACAGATAGTGTCGTAAAATCCGGTCTATAACGGCGCACCTATACTTAAGAGCTGCAATTTTTAATTTTTAGATATATTCGCCGCATACACGCACTCCCTTTTTTCCGAAGAAACCTGAAATATACTTATGCAATGCTCTTACGTTTTGTAGTCATTTATTCCAGGTATCATCCCAGGCTTTTGAAAAAATAGTGTACTTTTAGAAATGCAAACCTTAAAGTTCATAAGGAATGTCGTTCTTTTCAATAAACAGTATTTCGATATAGTGTAGAAGTTTAATTTTTTCTATGGTCATCTTTTTTTTTAATTTTTACGTGGCGTATAACGCACACCCATAAATTTCGATCTTATGTTTGGAGTTAAAAGTGCGCCTTATACGCCGGATTTTACGGTAATAAGTTGTTTTTTTATTCGTAAGAGGAATTTTAAGATTAAAAGCTATAAAATAAGTTAAATTTTGCTTAATTATTACGGGAGATAGGAATTTTTATTTTTTCAATTCAATTCCCTTCTCAAAACTATATAAAATTTATGTTTCATACATCGAAAAGAAACACCTTTTGCTGCTCAATGGTTTATGGTAATACAACGCTTGCTTCGTAATACATTGGATGGTATGACAAAATTCTGTTAATAAACTCAAAACCAAAATAAGCATGATACTTTGACAAATATTACAATAAAACTTATCAACTCCTTAAAAACTTTTCTGAAAAACAGTTGGATTGAAAACACATCATTCAAAATAAATAAATGCTCACTTTTTAAATGTGTCCATTTTTGCATTGCGAAATTACAAATACACTATAAGAGACTAAAATTTTCATTTTTTTTTTCCAGATAACCTCAGAAATAATGTTGGTGAGATGAAAACCTAATATAGTTTTTTTTCCTTATTAACGAGTGAAAAACAAATATTTTATTTTCATTCTGTTTTGAAAATGTTATTTGATATAAATGTGAATCACAAAAAAGGATAACCAAACAAGTTGTATATTGTAAACAATTTAATTCAAACAAGTTATTTAGTCAAAATAGAGAATAGTAAAATAAATAATGCTTATAGAATCTTTCAAAAAACGAACAATTTTATTTTTCCAATAACATTTACATTTCATTAAAGCCAATTATTCCCCTAACTTTTATCCCATCCATTAGAAAGGAAGACACTGGTTTCCATTTCCTAACTCATTATCTTTTTTCTTTCACGTTACTAAAGATTACTGTAATATAGTTGCAGTCACATAAAGATTTTATCTAGAAATTAATTGGCAATTTATATATGCTGAATTAAAATGCATATTTAGTTTTTCGACTTAAAAAAATTATTGTTATTTTAAACATTTTCCTCAAAATATCCCCTGTATATTTGAATTCCTCTAGAGCAGTGGTTTTCAAACTTTTTCACCTAACGGAACCTTTGGAGTTGTAAGGTTTTTTTTAAAAAAAACCCATTCCACACACTCGCATCTTTAGAAAAATTATATCTTAAAGTAACAGCTGAAATCGTTCAATATATCATCGGTATTTTATGTTATCCCAATTAAAGGAAATTATTGTATATTTATTGAAAGTGTTTAACATAAAAAATTAATGTAATTTACTCATTAAAAGCATTGATTTGTGCTCCACTTATCACCTACTCTTGCATTATAACAAGAGGCTGGGATGTATGTGCTTGTGCATTGTCTTACACAAACAGTCAAAGTGAAGCTATTTGCAGTCGTACATCATATTTTACGTTTAATGTGTTTTTATATTTTGTTTTTGTTGCTTCATACGTAGAAGAAGATTTTTTCACTTTAATACATTACTCCCTAAATGGTATTAAAATGCTTGTAGCTGTGGGAGATTTTTTGGGCATTCTGCATTAATTTTCAGAATGCACAGAAATTCAGTAACTGTACTTGCTTGGATTATATTTTTAAGTCAAATCTGTTGAACTATTCTTAATAAGTTTTTCATTCTTCTCCTACAAACCCTTTGGCAGCCCCTCTGAATTAACGTTGTACTCTAAGGCAGTGGTTCTTTAACTTTCAATCACCCTTATGTATCAGCCTGACATCATGGACCCCCAAGATTTTGGACATCCCTCCTTGATTCCCAACAAATGGCTGAGTGATTTAATCTAACACTGCCTTTGCTACTAGTACAGACTTTTTAACACCATTATTATTCCTTTAATAAAACAGTAAACATCTAATTAAGAATAATACAAAATTCTAATTTAATTCAAACTGAATTAATATTTTTCTCCGAATATATATGCATGTTACAGTAGAGTTTTTACATTGGGAACAATTTAGTTATCTAATTTAGAATGGCACACCTTTCAGTTTTTCTACGAGGCCTTTAAGAGTCTGCCGGCATTGAATGAGAGATCTTTGCAGACCCCCTAGAAAGGTGCTGAGGACCCCCCAGGGATCCATGGACCCCAGTTTAAGAACCACTGCTCTAAGGGATTTTCGTTATTAATTCAGCTTAGTTTTCTCTTGTGGTATATTCCTTTGTAGTATTTGCTTAAATTGAAAAAGGTGTTCCGTACTACTTCAATGTCATTTAAATTCAATTGATTTTTCATTAAAAAAATTATAAGTATTGCCATATATTGCACGTTAGTCTCTTGGGCATGTAATCACAACGTTAGAATTTAAACCCATGCATTCATTTTTTTTAAGAAAAAAATTTACTATATTTGTACATCTAGTGCTTAAAGAGTTATGTTTTATTCATTTAAAATGGAAATTTTCGCGTCCGCTGAATAGCACAAACATTGCAACCATTCTTCATCGCCTAATTTTGGAGCGTAATCATGACTTCGTTCATTTAAAAATAATCTGATTTCATCTTTTTACTCAAAAATTTGGCTTAAGATTTTTGTCTTCAAATAACCATCTGTTTTCCAATTGTAAAATTAGGGCTCTATCTTCACAGTATAACTCTTTGCATAATAATCTCGAATTTAATTCTCTTGATTTTATAAAATTTATCCTCTTCATAGCATCATTACCACAAGCGTGTAGAGATAAATTCAGCGGTGGGTATATTTAATGTGTGATGTAATTGAAACGATTCGTGATACTTCTTTGTTATAACCCATTAACAAAACTTCACCGTCTGTACAAATAAACGAACATAAATTCCAGTGTAGCTCGTGTTCGTTCGTATCATTATTAATAAGCTCAAATATTCTTTCCAATAGTTCTATCCAGAAGAAATTCGAATAGCAGTATATCTTCTTGGATTGCAGAACTCAAAAAATAGCAAACCCAGATTTTCAGAATGGCCAAACCAGCAAATCCTTTTGACATTCGATCTGCATGATAAATTGATTTAGGGAAGATTTTTTTAAGGGAAATATTAATTCTACACAAAAAGAGGAGGGATTGTCAAGGTCATTTTATACTTTATGCTTATCATTATCCTTTGGGCATATGATAAAACATAAAAGTGTTTTTTATGACTTAAGTTGAGATTGATCTCTTCCATAGTGTAACTCTTGTAATGGCTTGTGTAAATTTAGTATACACAAAGAAGAAAAAATTACAAAAAAAAATATTAAAAATGTAGCTGTTTGCACCATATTTTCTTTCATGTTTCTCCCCGTAGGAAGTGTGACACACGTTAGAAAACACGGCCTTAGACATTTGCAGTCGTGCAAAAGTGAGCTATACATAACACAAAGGACATGTATGTATTTTGCATACACAATTATAATTTACTTTCCGAATTGTTTTGATCCACGTAACCGCTGGGACTGACTCGTGGAGTTCGAAATTTCGAAGAACACAGTTTGAAAACCATTGATTTAGAGTAATATAAAAACATTACACTATATGAGTAAAACTTTTCTTTTTTCCCCTCTTACCTTGGTAAGTTAACATGATCTTCCAGATAAGTTGCTAAAAATTGAATTAAATTACATTTGTATAAAAATAACTTTGATTTCACTTTAATTTAATTTTGGCGAATTGTGACTTAACACTTAATGAATTGAGAGAATAAAAACAAAATTTGAAAAGTAGATTCTTTCAAATTACATTTTTGCAGAAGTAAAATCAGATCTTTGCGGATGATTCATCGATGGAAATTTAGAGAGCGTACTAAATCTTAGTTTTAAAGTCAGAGCCATAAACTTAACAAAGCTTTCGAAACTCATTCATTATAATGTTTGAAGGAATAAATTTCTCGAAAAAGAGAATTTCAGCGGAAGAATTTAAGAAGCATTATATGCATATAAGAAGAAAAAAAATATCGTTTTCATTTAGTTGCTACACATTTTATTTTGTAATATAAGAACGATAATACAATCATTATCTTAAAAACAGAATCTTCTAATAAATCAAGAAGTAGATATTTAAAACTTTCGAAACATTATTGCATCTCAAAGTGATAAAAACACAGCAACAAAATTATAGAAATTATTTTACCAGAATAATTTACGTATAACATATTTATATTTCTTTATTTACAGAACCTCAAATTATGGAATTCCAGGTACGTATTTTTGCAGGCATGTTTATTATTTAAAACCTTTCCTAAGATAATTTAAGAAATAATGCTACTATAAGGCATCGAATTATTTTAAAATTAATGGTGAAGTAAATGCTTTTCACTCATATTAATATTCGCATTAATATTTCATTCTACAAAATTTAATTCTGCTTTGCTTGATAATTGTTATTAGGGTAGTTATGATGGTTACAGTTTTTTTAATATTAAATATCTTTTATTTTAATTACAATTAATGATTCTTTAATAATTCTTAAATATTTACAGAATTTGAGGTGCAAATTATTACGCAGAGTCTTGAAAGTTTGCTAAAGCAACAGTTTTTCAAGAAAATGTACCTGATAACATGTAATATTTATAACGAACTTTCAATCAAATTGTGATATAAAGTTTTTCATTAGCGATATAAAATTTATTTAACGTGCTAAAGCATAAACGTCTCTGAAAACTTTACTAAATTTTTTTCTTATATTTATAGATGACCTTTTGGGTAAGTTGAATTTCCCTATCAACATTTAATTCAGATTTTTGTGTTTGAAAAATCATAAATGAAATGTTGACATAAATTAATGAAATAGCAAGGCAAAAGGCAATAGAAGTCTATTCATAAGAAAATAACTGTTAATCTAACTGTTGAATAAAATTGAGACTTGTAGGAAAGGGAGAGAAAATAAAGCACGATGTAAATATTTAAAAGGAAAATTGATTCCTTTTTCATTTGTAACCCTATTTTATCCTCCTGAATGACTAATTTATTCATTAATAAAGATGAAAAGGATATAACCTGAAAATATTAGCAAAATTCGAATTTTTAAATTAAAATAAATCATCTTAATTTTGATGAGAGGATTACTTATTTTATGGATAAGTTAATAATTGTATTAAAAAAAATAATTAGTATTTTCATTTGTTGAATTCATATACTGTACCATAGATAAATTTAGCTGGGCATGTGTTTATTTAAAACGAATCTGCTATTATTTTACATTGAAATTATGAGGCTCTTACTGCACATAGTATTATGGTTATTATTTGAACACTGAAAAACAAGTTTTCATAATGGGAAAATTCCTTTTTAGAAGTTAATGGAAACTAGGTTACTTAATTAATTAAATGTTTAGTGCCATTGTGTAGTTCCTTTTGAACCGTAAAAAGCACTATTAATTTTATCCAGATGCAACTAGAATTGCAGAAAAAGATTTTTAATATTTTTTTTTATTTCTAATGGAGCTGCGAATCGGTGTTTTACCATTACAGACCTAGTACCATCCCCGGAAGCTAGTATCTCTTTTTAGTGCAGCTCCATCTAGATGGAATACCAATCACCGCAAGTAATTTTGAAGTCCAGTTTCCTTCCCAGAGGGAAACACCTAACTTCTAAAAATGCAATGATGGGTTTAAATATTGTTCTTTCTTAATTGTAATAACTTTATAGTGAAGGAAGATTCTAAATACTTATTTAAACAATGCCCAATGCATTACTGTTATAATATATGAACGGTCACAATCTTTCCTTTAGAATTTCTATCTTAAAAATAATCTAGACGCACTCTAACCTTCATATCATCCTTCGCTACAAAAAATATAAAATTCCATGTTAAAAATACTTAAATTCAATTAATAGCACGTCTACTACAACTTGAAGGTAGCTTAAAATCGATTTTAATCAATCTATAAAAGAAGATACGGAATATAACAAAATTTACGTTTATCAACATTTTATGCACACAGTAAATTTTTTTCAAATGTGTGGCAACTCTGCATATTCAGATCATTCCAAGCCACGTCATCTCCAAGTACTATAAAACATCCATCTGCTAAGGAGGATCAAGCAGTTGGGCAGTTCCTCGACAACGTGTGCGTTGACATTGTAACCTTGTTTGTTATATATTTTTAACAAATCTAAATACTCTTTAAAAGTTAACGTTTTTAGTAAAAGTTTATTCTCAAAACAAAATTTAGTCATTATTGAGTCAAAATTTATTGATGGCCAAAAATGTGTTAAATATTTCGTAATGCATGTGTTCTTTTCGAATTTTTTAATTTTTTTCAATTATTGCAATTTTATTGATTTCATTTATTTTTTTATATATATTAGAGATGCACGGCCCACAAATATTATATTAATTATTGCAAAATTTCTTTTTTTTTCAGGTTCTATGCCAGGTAAAAAATTTTAATAGAATAAAGATTAATTCCTTAAAAAATAATATTATAGTAAATTAAGAAGAACCGTTTTTTTAACTTTGCAAAACAACTGTTTAAATAAAGGGTTTTTTTATTAAGTGTTTCTTAAAATAACCCATTTATAATTATTTGAGATCTTTCTCTCTCTATCTATCTATCTATCTATCTATCTCTATCTCTCAAAGGAATTTTTTAATAAAGATTTTTCTTAGCTTTTAGCACTTGCAGATTTTTCATACTGAAATTATAAGTAATTTTACTATTACATTGAACAGAATATTTTTAAACATGCGTCATTGATTTAATTATTTCCGTTTTTTACAAACAAAAACAAAAAATGATAGGCATGATTATAAATTAAATATGTTGATGTGAAAGCCTCCAGAAACACAATTTGCATTTCTAAGCTATAGGTTCGTTGAAAACCAAAATAAAATGATCACGGAATAAGATAACATTTTGAAAAAGAAATAATTATATTCTCAACTGAGCGTTGCATTTCGTGTTCTTCTCGATCTAAGTTCATTCCAATGCAGAACCAGCTCAAAAGCAACATTTGCTTAAAAAAAGATTCTGTAGTAATGTAAAATTCATTGAAGATTTTCCTTACGTTTGTTTAAATATTTATCTTATTTATTACGTAAAATCTTTCATCTGCAAGCGAATCGTAACTTTAAAATCAAGACGAACTTAAAGTTAAAAAATATCTTAAGCTTCCATTTATCGTAAAAAGAACATTTTGTTAAAAAATCGTCTTACGTTTTGTTTACCCTCATTATTGTGAATATTCTGATCATGTGATTTTTGCTGCAATTTATATTATCCTTAAAATATAAATGGGATTTTAAGATTTCTTTCTTCTTTAGGTTATGTTGGTACGTATCATTCTTTCTTGACATCCTATTTAGAACTTTTTCTCTGAAGTTAATTTAACACCATTTCTGTTAAATAAGCTGTAAAACTCAAATGGAATATTTTCTTTCATCACCTGATATTTATGTTGTTAAATATTGTTATTAAATTCATCCATATGTTGTTAAATCGAATGTTTAGTCGTTCATTTTTATTCAAAGTTCATACAAAATTTATCAAAAATGTTTTATATTTATCCCTACCTGTCACTTCTACAAATTAAATCCCGTTAATATTGAGCGCTCGATTTAAATTCTTGTTTTTTTATCAATAAAAAGCAAATATTTCTGTTTCAGAGGTTTAAAAATTGAAGCTTTATTATGTATAAATGCTCTTTTTAGGAACACAGTCTCGCAATTATACCTTATTCTAAGCATTTTTTTTCTCCTCATGAATATAGTTCGGAACAATGTACACTTACAAAAATAATAAAAAGTTCGCCTCGGAATATTTAAAAAAAATACTTCAGAAATTTCCTAGCTAAAGTAACTACGGAGAAAAAAAACTAGGCTAAACTAGGCAGTTTTTTCACTTGTAATGTTGTGTTTCTTAACTCTTAAGCTGTCCCAATATATAGTGTAGATTAAAGAAATAAACGCATTAAAATGATTGTGGTTTCATTCAAAAGACTTTCAAAGCTTCCATCAGCAACGTTATACCAATATTGAATAATTTATACTCATGTATACAATTTTTAATTTATTTCTTGCTGAGTTCTGTATTAAGATTTGTGATCTCCTTAGTTGTTTCAAGTAATTAAATTAGTGATTTCTTCAATCGTTCTATAACAATTTCATAGTATAGAAAAATGGGATTTTTCATTAAATAATAACAGCAAAAATAGTAACAATTTGCAAACCACTTATAATAAAAATTACTTAAATAATATTTTCAATTGAAAGCATTGATACTTTAACTATAAATAATTTCAAATCACAGCTCATAAAAAGAACTAAATAGCTGATCTTATGAACAGAAATGAGACAAAAGCATAGTAAAATATATAATGACTTGTTATTTTAGTTTTCGTACTTTTCATGTTTTAATAGCACAGTTGTTGTTAAATATGAAGAAATGGAAGTCAACAGCTTACAAATTATCCATAAGAATCCATTGGGAGCAATCATTTTTATCTAAGTAATTTAATTTTAAAGAAGAATGCAATAAATTTTACATTCTCAAAGTAAAATACCTAGTTCATGGGCATTAAACGTCCTTGTACTTAGTTCTAGATCAATCTACATAACTAACTCCACCATTGCCACTTTCTTGGATATTCTACTTAGAATCTAAAACATGAAAATAATTTTTAAATTCAGAATGTTATTATATAATGGCTTCTGTTTACTTAGAAAATAAAGTTATTTATCATTTATAACATTTTATCTTACTTAAATTACATATATGTCTGCCTAAAACTAACTTTTCAGTTAATTATTATGGGAACAGTCATTTATAATTTGTTACGATTGATAAAGACTTCACATGAAAAGTTTTTAAATTACAATGATGCAAAAGAACGAAATACCAAATGAAAACTCTTATATTTTTTTTTCAATAATTTTAAGAATAAATTATAAGGTTTATTTCAACCAAATAATGACTAGGAAAAGAACGTTAGATTTAATGTTATATTTTATTTTTATTTCAATGATATTTTAATATTCTACAAAAATAAATAAGACTCTTTTACAACCTTACGGAGAACATTTTGTCAAACTAAAATCATAAATATTTCAAAAACTTACTTACAAACAATCAATTTTGAGAATAAATTTAAAAAAGTAATTCTGCTTATAAAAATTCTCATTTTTCCATGCCAATTAAGCCCAATTCTAATCACAACACTTTAATTCTAATGACTCCATAAACACCGTAAAGCAGTTCCAATAACCAAACTAAGTATTGAATTTGTTTTCTTGCAGTAATTTTAGTTCGTTCTAAATGTGTATTAATTAGAAGTGTTTATGTATAAATTCTATCTTAAAGAATTTTTCCTTCTTTTTTGTAATTTAATTTGATTACTGAAGAGTTGTTGGTATAACTGTAACGAGTATTATATATTTATTCTTATCAATTTCTATTGTAAAATTGCCTTTTCGAAATTAATTCGAAATTTATGATGAAAATATTAACTGATGACACATATTTAATGCACCGGGTTTTTTTTCCATCACAGATAATATGAGAGGAATGATGAGTAAGTATGCTAATAAGTTTTCTATTATTAAATTTAATAATAATTATACCTTGTAACAAAATGAGTCAGCTGTAATGCCCAAGAAGAAAGCATTCACACAGTGGCGTAACAAAGATATTCGGACCCTGCTAAGTCAAGTTTTTAGGCACCAAGCCAGAATTTTACAGGATTGCAGATCCATAACATAAAAATGGCTTTGGGTCATTTAGAATCCTGCCCCCTCCCCCTGCCGCGAAGTGGCGGTTGCGAGGGTGTACGTTGCGCCACTGCATTCACACCACGGAGGAGCTTTTTGAATTCGGCCGAAAATCTAGTAATTGCCTATACGGATGGATCTTCTGACTCTGACCTTGATAAAAATGGTGCTGTAATCTATTTTATTCACCCAAATGGTGAGCTTCAATCTTATAGAATTCCAACGGGTAAAATTTCCTCAAGCCTTACGGGTGAGCTTAAGCCAATAAAGGAGCTTTAGATAACTACCACAACAATACAACTGAATGTTCCAGTGGCATTTTACTCTAGATCTGCGCTTCAGGCGATACAGAGGGTCGATTATCAACTGATTCAGGATATAATTTGCCCTTGTTAATAGAATAGTTGCAGCCCAAAGAACTTACACTTTGCAACGGATACCGGCCCACGTAACATCTTACGCAGCTTTAAATACATTGG
>BMAO01018585.1:0-91042 GCA_019973975.1 Trichonephila clavata | reverse complement strand
CATATTAGAGCTGTACATTTTAATAATTCTGGCCAGGATTTAATAAAAATTTTGAAAAGGCAGGGCATGTTTTCAAAGATTGTCTGATGATTATAAAAATTCAAACAACACCTTATTATTAAAATTTATCCGATAAATATCTCTCCGAAATTTCAGTTTTTAATATTTAACTTCAATGGATTCAGTTTATTGATCAGCAATAAAGTAAAAATGTGAAAAATTTAGCAGTATAAAAATACTGTAAAATAACAATTGAATACCATGAAATTAGTAAAATTAGAACCTGTGTTGCTCCACTTGTGATCAATTTAAACATTGTCATATATACCTGACAAGGTTTGGGCTAAAAACAAATTAAACTTCCTTACTGGATCACTATGCACCTAAGCCCAACATTTATAAAAACAAAATATAGACCTTTATAAATCGTTTCTAGGTTTAAGAAGGAAAGCATTGTTTAGCAGAATGATTTTATGTCTTCATTGCAACAATGAGCGTATAATAGTGGATAATTCCAAATGAGTTAAAATGGCTAATTCTATTAGGGATGTTTAAATCACCTAAACCTTAAAGTAAACGCTTTTAAGATTGCTGTAGGAAATAAGCAATTATATTACTTGAGCCACAATTTAGGGTGCAGATTCAAAGATGAAAGGCAGGTGCAGAAAGTCTGATGCCTTCTTCTCGAAGAATGAAGTTGCTGACATATTTATTGGAGCATCTGGTCAAAGTGGTTCAACAGTATCCCGGGGCTTAGGGTGTGAATGAAGACTGCATAACCTAGATCTATAGTTATACTGAGAACAGCAATATTTTCTTCCCTCAATTGATTTATCTATACGAAACAGTTGAAATGATTAAAGATAAAAATTTCTACATACATGAGGAAAACCAATACGTAACTGGAGATTGTTGTGATCGTTCCTGAGTTTCTCTCATTTACTATCAAGCAAATTTTGTCTTGTTACACACATCCGAGCCTGTTTTGTATTTCGTTTTACATATGTTTCATTACTGAAATTAATAAATGCATTTCTTTCATTCATCTCACAATAATTGAAATATATCATTAGAATACTAAAGTATATTATTGCGAATCTTTTATTTTGCAGCAATATCTTCTTTAATTTCAAATATCCCCCCCCCCAAATTAATAGTTCTACGGAATTTCATCCTTTTAGTAAAATAAAATATTAGTATAATAATATAAAATTATTTTAATGCATTTTTTTAAAAATCAGAACGATGTGATTGTCAAAATGATCACCAAAGAAAAATAGAAGTCTTTATGCAAGTTTGAATAAGAGTAATAGTAGCAATTGAGACAGAGACATTAACAAACTTTTTTACGAGGTCCGATAAAAAGCTATCTTTCTATTTTAATGCGACTGATTTAATCTATCGATGTAAGATCGCTATTTGTTATGTGAAGCCTCAATTAATCAATTATGGTTTGCAGGTTTTATATATTTCTGAAAATCTTCAAAAGTTAGCACATCCGAAAAATTATTTTTTAAATAGTAATACAAAAGTTTAAATCGCGAAAATATTGAAGTATTAATAGTATTTAAAAAAAATTAATATTTGTTAAGCTGAGTATCAAGCATTATAAAAATAACTAGCAAAACCAAGAACTAAGTTATATTTTTATCTGAAAACCCTCTTAGGATTCTAGTATAACTTATGTGGTTGAAAGAAACGATTTTGGATGAACTTAGCTACAACAGAATCATTTATAATGGAAAGTAGCAAAGAAATAATTGACTTACATAATATTTCTAGGATTTCAAAACTGAATGAATACTTTATACCTTTTTTTAAAAAAAGAAATACAGTTTCCCAATTTTCTTTACAAAACATGTACTGTTAAACGTTTTTTTCTTAAATGTATTTATGTTGCATGTAAATGTTAAAATTTTAATATAAATAACTATGCAACTAATGATTGTTTACTTATGGAACTTGCAAAAATTATGAAAAATCAACTATACAAGGTTTTTTTATTTAAGAAAAATTTATTACTTGTACCGCTTTGACATAAGACTGAATGCACCACCTTTTAAGCTACTTTACTGCACAAACCATTATATTTTTCAAATGGTTTTGAATTATACCTACTGTATTAAAAAGTGTTGTGTAACTAATATTGTTGACAGTCTTAAAAAAAGTAGACAATTGATTGCTTTTAAAACTAAATAAAATATTAACTTATATTGCATTTCCCATCATATAAATATTACTTACTAATTAATTACACTACACAATCTTTAATGCTTTAGAAAGTCTTTCTCAACTGTGATGCAATTATAATGTATATGTCACCACAGCTGAAAATCCCATCTAGCACTCTTTAAGATCAAAAAGTCATTCAAGACTCTAAGTGATGTAAGAATATTTACTTCATTCATCTCTCTGGTTGATACACAGAACACATATAAAGGAACCTGAAAAACTTTAACTATTTAAAGTATTTATAAAAGAAATAGTATATCAAAAACTGGTCCATTACTGGACAAAAAATAAATAAATCCTTATTAGTACATCTATACCATAAAAAAGGCAATCACATTATATCATTACTTTCACTACCAATTTCCTCATCGCCCATGAAATATAACATATGGATGAAATACCTGTTTCTAAATAGGCAAGGCAGATTTTCAAGGTCTATTCCTGTATAACAAATAGCACAAATATTATCAAAATGATGAATCATTTATTATTAAGAATTATTTACACATAAGTTAAAACATATTACTTACTTTAGTATATACTTTTGCTTGTATTGATAGCAAGCATTAACATCACCTGATTCTATATATTTTATATTTAAACACTTACCTGCAAAAAGTATACATGTATTTTCTAAATTTATATGTTCCAAAAGTATAAATCAATTTTTTTGCCTAAAATTTTATTAAGAATGAATGATATAAAAAATTACCATATTCCCATCACTTTCCAAAATTTGTGTGGTAACATTCAACTGCAATGGAATCTCTATCCTGCATGATTTTTAAATTATATGCTTCTAATATACTATCATAAAGCCATTTGTGACAAAAATTTTGTTATTTTTGATAATTACTTACCTCCTCATCTGATATAAAAATATACAACTTTACCCCATAAAAACATAGCTAAATGTCTTGGAAAACATAAAACAACACTACAAGTATATATCAGGTGTTAAAGATACAGTTAAGTTTTTTTGCAAATAGTTTTTGAATTGAGTAATGCTGACTAGACTGAGCTTGAATGTTTTCTTTCTTGACAACTAGAAAAAGAACATCCCAGAGTTTTTATTTTTATTTTTAAATCCCTAATAGTTGGCTTAAATATTTACTGCTAGTTTAAATGCTGATTGGGAGGTAGGTACATGAGGATCAGGTAAATAATTCTTTAGTAATTACTTTTTACCTTTCTTTTACTGAATTGCATGTTGAGACAATTGTTCCTGAACTATTTTACCTTGCAAAAAACAATTCAATACTACAAATAGAAGTTCAGTTTCCTGGTTTTTCTTATGTCATTACATATTTCTTTGACGGAAGACCCCAAGCCACACTTTCTATCTGAGATATGGAAAGAAGTATATTCAACATTTTCAACAACATGGAATCTCTCAAACAATTTAAGAATGAACTTAATATGTTTACATGGTGCATGATTATCTGAGCATGATAAATTTACACACCTGTAATGGCATTGATCACACACACAACCTCTTTCTGAAATGCTCCCATAATCTTTTTAACTACATAAAATACATCTCCATTAGTCTGCAATTTTACAAACCAAGAATTTGTTGCCTGGTCATAAATATCTGTCAGGAATTTTTAATTCATTTTGAAATGGACATAGGTTGTGAGGATATAAACTGGGGAGAGTATCATTTAAAATTCTATAATGTGCTAAATATGTGTCATGCTGTATTTTCAACAAACTATCTGCTTGACAGTTAAATTTTCATTTTAAAATAATTGGACATTCATGTACTGTGAAAAGATTAACAATATATATTTTTATCAGTATTGGCATACAGAAGTAGATGATGTGATTTATACTATTAGTAGGCTGAATTACAATAATTCTCATCAAAATATTTATTGAAAGCAGGCTTTTTATCAGTCGATGCAATTTTAAAATTTTTCATTATTTGTTTACATCTGATTGAACTTATTCCTTCCAAATGAGCTACTAGAGAAATTTCCCTTCGCATTTCAAAATTGGAAAACAAGATCATTTAACCATTTCTTCCAAGTGCATTGAAGGTGCCAATTGCAAAGCCAAACACTATTCCGAAATATGTTTTAAAAGCATGTGAAACTGTTTGGTCATCATTGGCCGTAATGCAATTAATTTTTAACTGGGCACCCTTTCTCCCTGAATGTTGAAACACAATACATATTTCCTGTATTTAATTTATTAGTAATAACATGAGCAACAGAGTAAAGCATTCCTTATTAGTCAAGTACAATTAAACTTCTATTAACCGAATACATATTCTAATAGTGAAGATTTTTCAATACCCATTTCAAGATTAGCTTTAATGAACTCTATACAAGTTTTATAAACCAGTTGAAATGCTTGATTATGCTTTGAAAAATATATTATACTGATCCCTTAATAGTCTTTATAAAGAGTGATTCTACCAAGATATTCTATTAATAATTGGAATACAGAATCTTTTTGATATTTCTATACAACTAGTTTTTCTTTTATATGTCTAGGAAGCTTCACATGTTAGCAAATGTGTTAAATATCTAAATCTACAATTTCACTCATGATATGGAAAAGGTTAAGGGAAAGTTAAATCTAAACATATTGTGTAGATCTTTACATGTGATTCGTATAAAATTTTTTGCAATAGATAATACATTCCAATAATGATTTTTTTCTTACTTTAATTAAATAAATGTATTTTCTTATTAAGAATAGCGTTATTACCTTTGGTTGGATCCTAGCAGGGCACCCTTCTTTTACAAGAACACCTCCAGAAAATTTGTATTTTCTATTATTATTCTTACAATCATTTAAAAAATTTAGCCAAACAATTTACCTCATATATTTGCGCTAATTTTTCATAACAATCAATAGAACTTTCGATTTAACGACAAGAAAAAGTTTTACACTCACGAGATCCGCCAAGTGGGCAATCACCCAGCAGGAACTAAAAAAATAATGAATCTACTACAATGGTAAATACCTGGAAATTTTAAAACGTATTATTAAAACATTATAAATAATCAAAGCATAAAATTTTTACATTCACGTGATCGGAGAATCGACCTTTTACACGGCAGAAGCTAGAAAGTCGATGAACGGAAAATGTTAATTACATCAAATAAAAGCACAAAATAAAATAAAAATACAATATAAAAAGAGTAAAATAATAATAATTCAAAATTATGAATCAAAGTTTTTAGTTGTTCACATAAGTTAGAAATTCCATAAATCAGCAAATATGTTAAAATGATGGAAAACTTAACAGGAAATTAATACAATATAAAAACGGCAAAAAAATTTCTCAATTAAACATTATAATTCAAAGTTATAAAATACCTAATCAATAAATCTCCCCGCTAGAATTTTATATACGAACCTTTCAGCACGAGCGCTATAGCAAGAATGATTTTAGTAGGTTCAATTAAGCCAACGATGAACTTGGCGATTTTCAAAAAGAGGCCAAAAATATCAAAGTAACCCATCCTTGTTTGTAGATTATAGGAATAGGTGCTGCCAACGAAATTGCGCATTACACGTCCGGTCTTGTTTGTTCCTTTTATCTGTCTCTATCGTAGAATGCAGACAAGGGGCTTGGGATCATTGATAAACGGAAATTGAAAAATTCCCCCGTAACTGGGTAAAAAGTGAATGAAACCTATATTTTGTGAATTTTGTTTGATAGAGTTTGGTACAGTTTTAAAATAAGATCCAAAATTATGAGATTGTATATTTTGACCAATTTTTCACATTTAAATGTCCTTGATCTTATAGCTTCCCCTTCTCTATTAATCCTCACGTTGCGGCCCTCGTAAAATACATGTCAGATGTATGTGGCTCGGCATAAAAAAGGTTGAGTACCCCAGCTCTAAAATGCTTAACATCTTGTAGCCAAATACTTTACAACCGCAATAGCACGTTTGAGGAAATTGTGGTAATATTCTGTATATTTTCTTAGCTGCTCCTGTAATTGTTTATTTAAAAAAAGACTTATTTCCTTTTCGTGTCAGCCGAACTAACATTGAATTTATATGTTCAATAGAATTTTCATGATTTTCTAAACAACTTCTTACGTGTTTCCAATAAGAAAAGCCAATTGTGTATTAAGAATTTGTTTCAGATAAAAGTTTGCAAGCGAAATAAAAAACACTACCTATACTAATTGAATAACAAAGCCAAGATCTTTCCAGCACCTGGCCATTTTTAAGTTTTTTAGTGAAATGATTATTAGAAAAGTATCTCTTTTGTTCTTTGTATTCTCTGAGCGAAACAGAATATATATTGTTTGGATCTTTATTTTGAAAATAACTCATTTCATGTGGAGAGATATAATCAATAAAATTATTACTTAGCGATTTAGGCCACGAACCTACATGAATAATCCTAATCTTCCTACTCCCGTGTCTTCATTCTTAAATACTTCAGAAATGTGTATTTGTACTTACTTTTTACTTGAAACCAATAAACAGGTATCTAAGTATCTTTTAATATCAGGTATTATGCATAGGACCATAACACCAAATGATTATAATATTGTAACTTAGAATTCTTATTACACAAAAATAAATGGCTACAGATTTAGTGCCACTACGTTTGTATAAATGCTCTATGCTCATCGGCACCTCTCTATGATAGAGCAGCGCCGTGTACAAAAGAGTGTAATTAATAAACTGTATTAATAATAGGGTGTAATAGACTGCAATTAATAGAGTGTACTTAATAGACACGCTTTTAATTACACCGAGCAACAAAATTAAAGTTTTGGAGAAGTACAAAAGAGGCTTTCAGTGGTTTTTATATTATTTAGTGTGCTGATTTCGAAATGACCTACATTTTTTCCCATCACATCAGGATTTTTTGTAAAATCGATATTTTTGCTAAAACTTTATTTGGAAAGGAATTCTTTCGAACGATTTAGCATGGGCAATTTGGCAACAGTGGTTTTTATCCAGTTAAATCTATGTAAATATTGGTTCTTGATGAGGCAAATCAATTTCTCAGCAATTAGATAAAAAGTGTGTGAGTGAGTGAATATTAACGTCGCACTGTTCAGCTACATGAGAGATTTTGGCGATGGACCTCGTAATTTTGAACCATGGTCAAGTGACGAGGACGATACCTGAGCTGGCACCCCTTCTCCTAACTATCACACCACATATACTGAAGAACGTTTGAGCTCTCGATAGATTTAACATACGTCGCTACCCTACACGGAGGGTCTTCAGCGGTACTAGTCTCGAACTCATGGCATGCCTGCCATGAGTCCGGTACCTTGGCCACTAGCAATTAGATGAAAATAATTGTTTCTAGACCTCACTGTCTCTGATCATGAGAAAAACAAGAAATTCTCTTGAGGTTTAAACATTTTAAATCCAATTTATAGTGTAATTTCTAAAAGAAAATCAGCAGCATACTACTTTAATTTGTTTGTATTAAGTTGTTTACATAAAATATATAGACCAGAGTTTCCCAAACTTTTTTGTTCCATAGACCCCTTGCCATATTTTTCGATTTGGGGTAGACCCCTGTTTAATTAATATTGAATTTTTACATATTTATCAACTTAAATGTCTTTTTGACAGCTGATACTACTACTCCTACTTAAAAAGAATTAAATTTCTAACTGTTATGAAATATAGTGCTTAAAATTTAAAAAGCACGTGTTAATTAAATTAAAAGTTAATTAATAAATAAAACTGTCAAATATAAAATAACGAAACAACAAAAAAATGATTTTAATGGGAGGGATGAATCTCTAGCCACTATAATATCAAATTTTCAACATTTGGTATCAATCCTGTCTGATTTAACCTTAAATTTCCTCTGTTAGTGACATTTTTTTTTTTTTCTTTTTTGAGATTGGCAACCGCGCTGAAATTCCTTCGCACTAGAAAAAGCAATAAAAAACTTCCTCACCATATTCCATAAGTCGTAACAAATAACAAGTTTAAGTTTTTAAAGCCAAAATTGCTGGCATCCGCTTATAAACTGTAAGATCTTCATTAGTGTTTATTGCGATCAGTTCCTATTGTAATGTTACATTTTTTTTCTCAATATGACCAAATGAATTCATTACCTACTGTGGTATTGCCATAGTCAAAGCATTCTCAAACCTGGTTTAAAAAACTGAATAAAAAGCATTTAAATGTTGAACGTAGCTTAAAACGTTCTGACAGGTTGTCTGTGACAAATTTGGGACCCACAGTATTATACTTCTTTTAGCTTAACTCGGGAAAGAAAAGCTGAAATGGTTCTTGTTTTGATAAAATTTATGCTGTCACCTTGTAAATGCAAATTAACCTCATCATAAATTTAGTACATAAATCTGTTAAATAGGTGTGTGTGTGTGTGGTTTCCACTTGATTATACATAAAATCATGGTCTAGTTTAATCATAGTCACTATCATAGACCCCCAGTTACACCTCATGAACCACCAAATTAATTTCTGGCTGAGGTAGGAGGAGGTCGTCATAGACCCCTGGGGGTCTATATAGACCACTTTGGGAATCACTGATATTGACGATTTTCGAAATTAATGATTAATTTCCGTGTAATCGGTGGTAAATTGCTCTTGCTCTCGAAAATAAATTTTATATATTTTATTTTTGATTTGTGTGTATTTTTTACTGGTTTATTATTTTATTACTATTTTGATTGTAAGCACTTTTTCTGTTTGTTATCTTCAACGGGGAATGGGGCCCCCTAGAATCCGCGGGCCCTGGGCTGCAGCCCATACGTAGATCCGGCCTTGGTGATAAAGCTTTGATTTCTTCAGCTACGAGCATTCTGTTTCAACAAGTTCTGAAACTTTGACCTTAAAAACCGACATGTATCCTTCGAAAAGGTTCGTAGTTTTTTCTTTGATGGCTTCTTACCAATGGATTGAGAGATGCAGGATTGGATTGAGAGATGCAGTGTTATTTATGGAAGGTCATCCTTTAAAATAAGTTCTACCTCCCAATGAGTACCCCCATCCCTTCCCGTTATGCTAGGGTCATTATGAAGTGCTTAATAAACTCTGAAGCTGGAAATTCTAAGTGCCAAGCCACCCTGCTCTCTTCTCGATAGTATGGTTAATTGGTATAATTTATTCATTCAATAGTCGTGATCAGTGGCGTAACGTACACCTCCACACCTTGAAAAGGGGGGAGGGCAAAGCATGACTGACGCCAAGTACGTACCCTTTGTAAGATCTGGCTTGGGCTCAAAACCTGACTTTGCAGAGGGGCCCTCCGTTACGCCACTGATCGTGATGCCTATTTAATGTGACAGTTATAACATACTGGTAACTTTTACAAAAGTAATATAAATTAATTGTAGATGAAATTGGCTTGAAAATATGAAAACTGCAAAATTTATTGTAAATGAGAAGCATTTGATGCACTCAAAGAAAATGTAACTGGAAGAAAAGATCTCTTTTTTTTTAGAGGTAAATGATAGTCCTTTTGAAAACTTTGCAACTTAAATATTAATGGTATCTAGGGGGTCGCGCGGTAGCCCAGTGGTCAAGGTATCGGATCGTGGCTGGCATGTCACGAGTTCAAGCCCTAGAACTACTAAAGACCGCCGTATAGGGGAACGATGCACGTTAAATCTGTCGAGAGCTCAAACGTCCTCCCGTTGATAGGGTGTGGTAGTTAGGAGGGGGAGGCAGCTCAGGTGTCGTCCGCGTCACTTGACCATGGTTCAAAATTACGTGGACCGTCCCCAAAAGCCCTCGTGTAGCTGAACAGTGGGACGTTAATATTCACTCACTCACCTGGACTCTTGACTGGCGTATTATGAGTTCGAGCCCAATAGGTGTCCCATCTCAGGTGTCCGCGTCACTTGACCATAGTTCAAAATTACGAGTTCCGTTGCCAAAACCCCTCGTGTAGCTGAACAGTACGACGTTAATATTCACTCACTCATTAATGCTGTCTGTTAATTTTATCCCAGATATTAAAAGGCTACTTTTGGCTATTGTTAAAGAATAGGACTCAAATTTGGAATATTTTTTCAGATATAAAAGTACTCAAACATTAATATTATATTCTGGCTTCCTGTGATGAATCCCTTATTTTATCGTACTACTTATTTTTATCCGAGTTTACACATTTTTTTCTTTTATAAAATGTGTTTTGCATTTTTCTCCTAACTCGGATAAAAATGCATGTTAAAAGGAAAAACTAATTATTTATGAAACATTTTGAAACTTTAAAAGCATTATATATTATAAGCAAATGCATGAATTATAATGTCAGTTTTTTTTATAAAAATTGAGGCATTTTTTCAGCTTGAAAATGTGCTCCGCGTTAAATTTAAAGTGTTGGGCATATGGCAAAAACAGCCTTAAGCGAGAATTTCCTTATATTTCATTGTTATTTAACCATTTAAAACAATGAACAAAACAGCACATTATACTTTTATTCTTTGTCTTTGATAGCATTAACAGTAATGACAAACTGTTGTTCATGTAATGCCTGTAAATTTTTTTAAAAAAGTGATTTTTAATAAATTATTTTTGGGAGTTTTCAGACTCCTGCCTTGAATAGAAAAAACAGGAAGTATAATAATGAAAAAGACCCATTGAGAAAGCGAGGCAAGTAATCTTTATTTTTTAATAAGCTTGTTTTTTTTTCTTGGAGAAGTGGTTTTTAACATTTTGAGTAAACTAAATAACCTTAAAAGAAAATAAACGTTTCTCGATGCAGACAAATTTTTTTTAAGAAATCGAACCCAGAGTAATTTTTTATTAATTTGTTGTATGGACAGCTCATCGGTTCAGAATAAGAAAATCTTGTAAAAATAATATTAATGTAAATATTGATGAATGCATTTTGATAATTCACATGTTATTTTTAAGAAAAGTCAAATATTTGCACAATTAAGTTACAATAAGATTAATTGGTACTTACATTCTATTGCAACAATGCCAACGTTCAAGTAACTTGCCAACCAAAAATAATTCTACATATACAATAGTGAAAATCAAATATTTATATAAAGGTAAAATGCTGAAAGGGTAGCAACTCTAAATACCTAAAAAGAATAAAAATAAACTCCTTCCCCATTTACTCAAAACAATCAAGTAATTATATATATTTCTATGCAGACTTTTTTTTATTGAATGTTGTGTATGAAATTTATGCATTTATTTTTTAAAAACCCATGAAAACTCTTGACTTCTTATTTTAAAAACAAATTCTTCATGTTTATTAAATAAGCAAAAATAATGAAGTTTTTTTTATTTAATAATATTTGGAAGAATGCTTTTAAATGTATTTTTTATAGTTTGGTGAAGAAGTTTAACTTTCTCTTTCATAAAATTTTTATTGACATCATCTTAATGAGCAAATCATGCATGAATATTGACACACTGCATTTTTAATGCTAAATAGAACAGACAACTCCTTTTGGCTTGATATAACTTTTTTCACACCGGCTTTCATTGCAATTTATCAGCAACTCTTCTCTTGAATCACTCTTCCTAGTGATGCTGCACTTCATCCTGTTGAATGCAACATATTTTGTGCCTTCATTAATACAGAATGCCAGATAGGATAAACCTAGTGAAAATATAAAGAAAAGGTTATTGCTGAGAGAAACTTTTTTACCTCTTATTATATGGCTCGCCTAGACCAGCAGTACTCAACCTTCAGGCTGCTGACCGGTTCTGGTCTATGGATCAAATAGTCCCAGGATGGACAAGGAATATTGAACTATTTCCATTTTATTTACTGTGTTGAATTTCTCTCAGGTTTGTGCAACTTTTCAAGGAAATCACTTTATATTTCCTTTTTTTGTAGTAACTTTATTTTAATCTGAAGGCATCTTTTAAGACAATTAATAAAATTGTTCAATCAAAACGGTCTAAAATATATACAATCAATGTTAACCCTTCAGCAAAATGCCATAAAATTATCAAACATTGACCGGTTGACGATCACTGGTCTAGATAATTTAGACTTTTAGCTCACTTCTGGTTGGCTTTGATGGTTATTTGAATATATAAATACACTGGTGTTCAAAATTAAGAGAATTTTTAGATTTTGGCATGCATATAAAGCTGATATAATAGGGGAAAAAACTCCATTCAACAGTGAAAATCGTGCCTAACACTCATTGAAGTCAGAAGGTATAAAACAGCAGTTGCATAACAGAACAAAAAAAATTGGTTAATATGGGGTATGGTCCCCCCTCTTTCAGATAAACAGGCGTCACACCGGGATTTTATACTGGGAATTCACGAGTTCCTGTAGCAATTAATCCCACTCATTCAGCAATCCTATTTTCAGGCCTTGGATGGTTCTCAGAGGGGAGTAGCAAATTTCCTCTCCAAAACTTCCCAGGTATACCTCTATAGGGATGATATCTGGAAATCTAACTGGCTAATGTATTCGGCAAAAATCTTTGCTTTCTAGAAATTAATCAATCCTATGAGCTCTGTGTGCCTCGCATTGTCATCCATTAAAATAAAATCGAGCCAATTGCAACCGTGAAAATGCAAACACATAGGGCTCCAAAACCTGATCCCTATACCTCTCGGAAGGACTCAGCGGACTGTTGTGGATGAGGTCTTGGAGCCCTATGTTCATCTTTTCACAGATGCAGTAGGCACTGATTTTATTTTAACAAATGACAATGCAAGGCACATACAGTTCATCTGGTAGATGAATTTCTGAAAAGTTGTGGATATTTGCTGATTGGAATGGCCAGTTAGATCTCCAGACCTCATCTCTATAGAGGCATGCCTGGGGAGGGCAACTGAAACTCACAACTCCTCTCTGAAAACCATCCGTAGCCTGAAAACAGAGTTGCTGAATGAGTGGGATTAACTGCCCCAAGAGCTCACAAACTCCCTTATTTCTGGTATAAAATGACAGTGTGAGGCCTGTTTATCTGAAAGAGGGGACCATATACCACTTAACCAATTTATTATTATTATATTCTGCAACTGCTGTTTCAAACCTTCACACCTTGATGAATGTTATGCATGATCATGTATGTGTATTTTAACTGTAGTTTGAGTTTTTTTTTTTTTTTTTTTTTGCATTATATCAGCCCTATATACATTTCAAATTTTATTAAAATCTGTCCAGTAGTTCTAGATATAAAAAGCAAAATCTAAAAATTATCTTAATTTAGAACACCAGTGTAGTTGTGATTAGAAAAAATACTGTGTAGGGATAACATTTCCTCTGACTTGCACAATGAAGCCCAGGACAAAAAAAGTTTACTGAAGTGCAGTTTAACGAGAAAGTATTGTTTCTAGAGTTAAATATTGAGTAATTTTAATTGAACTTGAGATGTTTAACATTCTAAACCAATGGTCTACTCTTAAAAAAAATTATAATTTTTTGTTTCAGAAATTCAAGGTAAAAAAAAGAGTTACTTCATTATTGATGAGAGAGAGATTGTGATTCATACTTTTTTAAATAAAGGGACATAGAAATTTATCACATTTTGTAAATATATAGAGTATTTTTAACAGTATTTCTGTAACAATATTTTAACAGTATTTTCAACATATTTCTGAGTATATGCTGAGAATTTTTTGAAACTTTTAAGAGGATCAGCTAATATTGGAAAAATGTAGTATCCAACACTGAATGAGGGGTATAGTCGACAACTGTACAATGTCTCACTAGTCTTCCCTCATAGTTGTTGGAGTGTAGCAGACCATTCAACACAGCAGCTCCACTGTCGATCTGTATCAAGGAGGGCAGTGATACCTGCGCTGGATACTCTAACCATCCCTTTCAACAGTTGATGTTAATGGACTGCCCGATCTTTCGTCACCACATAAAGTTCTCTGTTTGGAGTCCATTTGTAGATCTAGCTTCATGATAAACATCTGTCACCATACTGAGCTTGCATGCGAAGAATGACTTCCACAGGTTTCACACCTTCTACAAATGTAAAGTAAGTCACTCTCCTCCTTTCCCACTTAGTGCAGATTGAAAATGGAACTGCCATGTTGAATGGTCTGTTACACCCTAATGACTATGAGGGAAGATGAATGGCATGCTGTATAGTTGCTGACTACCCCTCATTCAGCTCTAGATACTAGTCGTGTTGCCAAACCTTGGAAAGAGAAATTGCTAAAGTCCCTTTACTTTTTGACTTTCTCTCATAATAAACTAAATAAGTTATAGCTGAAATAAATTATAATATCAAAGAATTAACAGAAATTTTAAGTTTTTCTAATACAAATTTAACACATTTTTAAGTTTTAATAATTATTATTAGATATTGTTGCTCTTCAAAGACCATTTTGAAATTTAGATGCATTCAATGTGCAACAAAAAGCAATGAATTCAGAAAGCAATTAATAAACAGGTTAAGAAAACGATACAGTACTATAATGAAATATATCTCTATTTAGAAAAGTGCCCCGAGTCTGCAATAGTTTATGCATACACACAAAACCAATTTTCAAAAAATTATGTTCATTTTATAATTTTTTGTGGAGTTATTAAATGTCATTAACACCTACAAAATAAAGAAAGGGCATTTAGTGGATACTTAAATTTAATGTTATCATAATGGACAATTTTATTACAACTAAAACATTTAATTTTCACGGAAATAGTGTAGAACATCAGAATGTAGAACATGCAGAAGAATAATGCTTCATAAAACAGATTCTAAAAATATTTTTTCCTATATAGAATATTCCAAATTTCCTTTAGCCCATAAAATTTTATTTCATTTTAATATTTTATTAAATTTACAGTATACTTACAAATTGAAGGACTTCTACTTTTCATGTCTTTCTTCCAAATTGAATGACAATTCGCTTTTCTTTCAATGGATATCCATTGGCAAAGTATAAAGCCTTTTCAGCAACATTTGCATCTAACCAAAAAAACAAAACAAAAAGGATTCATAATGAAGTGTTACTGCTACAAAGGGTACAAAAATATTACAATTCACTTTCTAACAAAATCATGAATATAAGCAGAGTTACATTTATATATATTGGTTGTCTTCCAATTTCATGTTCAAATTTGGGTAAATAATTTTGAAAATGTGAAACAAATAAGAATATTTAACTATGGGGTTTTTAAAAACCATCGAATTTATTACTTCAGATTCCAAAACATAAAAACGAATATAGAAAAAATTATTAAGCTTAAGATTTAAGCAATAAGTTAACAATGAGTGTTTCATTGTCATATATTTTAAATTCTGATAAATATTTTTATCAGGTAGAGAATTATTTATTCAAAACATTATACTCACCCACCCTTCAGAAATTAATTTTATAAAGTGGATAGATACAGTGGTCTAATATATTATTGCATTTTGTAGATTAAATTCACAATATTATTTTTTAAAAGTTCAATGTAAAGGTCATAAAAAAATTAACCAGTGGGAAAAATAGTAAGTAAGGAATTATTGAAAATTACAAATAGGTTACATTTAAGCTTAGCACAATACATCATAAGTACTCAGAAGCATACATACTAAATATAGAAATTTTAGAATTTTCCATCTTGTACATTTCCAGTAAATTCCTTCTGATAACCTTGAAATTGTTTCTATAAAATTAACTTGTCTAAATTTTTATGTTATCAAAAACAACACATTTTCCCCTCCAACTGCAGGTGATTTTTGTTTTGTTCAATATTACAGACTATCCTTATAATTAGAAAATATTACCAGAATGTAAAAAGAAACATTTATGTACAATGCAATAATAAAAAGACTCAGAAATTATATTGAAACATGATGTAATAGAAATAATTAGCTTTTCAATGATATAAATTTTAATTACTTTAAAAAAGTTTTTAAAGTGAGATTCTGGAGTTTTAAGGCAGCAGAGATACATTTAAGTACCATGTACAAATTGAGCATATATAGTAAAAGGAGATTATTTTCAAACTAATTGCTACTAAAAATTTTACAAATGCATTAAATAAGTATTTTGGAAATGCAAAAAACTGCTTCCTGAAATATAACTTTGTAACGTGTGAATTTAAATGTTTGTGCTTCTGGTGTATTTTTAAAATTTTAGACCAAAATGAAAATGGAAAAAGGATTTAAAAATAGTTGAAAAACAAATTCAGCTGAAGATTTGAGAGGAGAACATATTGAAAAATCCAGGTAAAATTTTTAAAAAAATGAAGATGAACTACAAACCAAAAAAGCACCTAAGAAATACTAAGCACATTAGAGTGAAAGTGTAGCACATAAAATATTCTCTCGTGCATTTTCCATATGTCATTCTTTAGTTACTTCTTTTGACCAGCGTTTTAAAGGGTCACAAGATTTTCAGAATACTTGCATTAAAAAATTATGACTTACTATTGTTAAAGTAAGAAGCAAAAAATACAAAGTATTCTTATTCAGAGGATATGTTGAATGAGACGCATCAATAGTGAACATACACAAAAATAAATACGGTACTTAAATACTATCACAACCACGCCAATTTTCAAAACAACCCACTCAACATGCAACTCTGATTTTGCATGCGCCACAAGCCTTGAATTGAAAACTGTGTGGTTCATTTCATATTTCTCTGCTTGCCACCATTCTAAGCCTAAATGTTCATTGATATGGCAAGCTCAAAAACTAAAATGCGAATCTGTGATTTACCCAATCCTTAAATAAGATTTAATAGTATAATTGTAAATAATTATATATTATTATCCCTAATTTTGTTAATAAATATAATAAAAATAATTGAATTAAATTAGTTATTTTTTGACTACATACTCCATATTCCCCATAAGCGTATTCCTTTTTTTCAATTTGTGTCAGTTTATTCAATGTTACCAATATGGTTACAATGGTGCACAAGTACCATAAAATACCATTGAAAATTTTTTAAAAATTTACTTGGAAAAGTAACAAATGCCTGTCCTTTCATTCTCCCAGTACAGATCCTGTAGCCAATGAGTGCTTTGTTCTCTTCCTCAAATCGGCCAAACACAGAACGCAGTTCTTGCTCAGTTATTTTGGGATGCAAATTCTTCACATACAATGTCTAACAGAAAATAAAAAATTTAAGAAGTTAGCACAAATATGACAAACTTTTTTCTCTCTCTAATATTTTTACAAAATGTAACTACAAAGCTATCCCAATTATATATCTGAGGCATAAAATTAAATAGGAGTAAAATATATATTCAATGTCTTTTAAAGATTTCTTAACTGAAAATGATACAATTATAAAATTAGGTTTAAATTTAAAATACTGCAAGATAACTCAAAAATAACATACAGTTTTGTTTTGATATCTGAACAATTTCATACTAAATTAAGAGTTGATCTTAATGCAAGAATAACTTAAAATATTCTGAGATAAAAATTCTTCAAAATAAATATATAACTGTTAAAGATTAAAATTAATTTTAAGTTAACTCAAATGTTCATAATTCTTTCAATATATTTTCAAAGCCAAAGAACTTCAAAATTATTTTTAAAAGTTCTCAAAATGGCAGTAAATAAAAGAAACATTTTTACTAAAATGGGGCAGTAAATAAAAGAAACATTTTTACTAAAATGGAAATCATATTCAGGATATTTTAAATATTAGAAATTACTGTGATGCTCCAGTAAAAAGATAACATTGTTTAAAATAAAACCAAAATTTACACATAACTAAACAAATTTTCCATCATACAGTTGCTTTCCATAACAAAAATTCAAAAAATTCTTCATTTCTGAATACTTAAAATTCTCATGATACATATGGGGAGGGGGAGGAAACAGAAAAAAAGATACAAATTTCATACTGCAAAAAAATAATAAAAAAACATGGTTAAGGAATTACACTTACATAATTGCATTCCACCACATTCCAATGTCAGTAAAAATATCAAGAGCTTATATATTAATAATATAGATTAAATTTTCTATCTTCCTATTTCATGAGGAAAATTACAACCTTAATAATTATTATCTTAAATTTAGACCAGGGGTGGCCAACCAAATGACCTTGTGGGCCACTTCAGAAAAACATTATAGTCCTGCAGGCTGCATATAAAAATATATTTCTATATTAGAATTCAATCCTTGTGAGAAACATTTATTTGAGAGAAAATTTAAAATAGAATGAATTATTATTATTGTTCATATATGCAAACATTGATACTTTAATAATAATAATAATGCAATGATCAAATATGCCTAGCTCTAGCAATAAGTAGCGAAATAAAGTTAGAGGGATGAAGTGTGATGCTGCAGGGGGTCACTGCAAAGCAACTGCTCACACACACTCCTAGGTTTGTATAAAAACAGAAGCAACATAATAAAGTAGGGACAATTATGGGATATATTTATTACAAAACACTACACTAAAAACAAAAATATTATACAAAATAACCATATTTTGTAAGGTTGCAATGAATCTCGTAGGCCATATGCTGCCCCCAGGCTGCAAGTTGGCCACCCCTGATTTAGACAGTATATAATAACTTGTTCATTCCATTAAAATAAATGTAGAACTTTTAGAAATGTTTGAGAAAGTTGCTTGCAACTGTTATAGTATTTTTGACTGATAATTTTTTTTTTAAATCAATAACTGTTATTTAAAAATTACTTACTTTACTAGGTTCCCCTATGTTATAATTTTCAAACCTTGGCATCTTTCTAATTTCCTCTACACTCAATCTTTGTTCAACAACTTCAGACTCTTCCAGTGGTACTGTGACATGATGAATGTTGGAATCAAACTGAAACCCATTTGGCACATCTGTACAGGAAGAGTGGTCTTCACATTTAAATTTTTCTTTCCTTCTTTTCTTTTCCTTGCCTTTTTGCAGGAGTTCATTGGATAGCTTTTTGATGTGATTCATTGCTCTTTCAGTGTACACATCCAAAGACGGTTCAGCTGCAGTCACAAGTGCAGCCAGCTTTCTTTTCTTTTCACAGCCTGCATAAAGAGCATTTTCAATTTCCATTTCATGTCTGGTTATTTTCTTTACACTCCTAAATTCCTGGGGTATAAGAAGCTCATTCTCATGCATTTTGATTTTTTCATCAATTTTTGCAATTTTTTCTTCCAAGATGGAAGGATTCACTAAACGATCTTCACCTTTCTGAAAATGAAACAAAAGCTATAAAGTTTCAAAAACTTTTATAAAAATGGCTGAACTTCAGAAGGGGTTGGGTCACATATACACTGTTGATATTGATTAGTATACAACTGTTTCCTTGTATGGCAGTATATAAAAGGGGTCAGTAATCTTGTAGCTATGGAGTGCCAAAACAATCTAACCATATTATTCAGGATGTTGCACACAAGGAAATATTTGAAACAATTTGATTCCCAAGGCAATGCATGAACCGTAAAGCAATAGAGCTAAAAAATACAGATTTAGTGTTTTATTGTACATTAATTTTGCATCATTTAAAGATATTTATTGACATAAAATATAATTATTCCTTCAACATAAATAAAAAATTGCAATATTATGTATCTTTTAAACATATTTATTAAAATTAGAAATAAATAAGACAAAATATAAGTATTCAATATAGCTAAATAAAAAATAATTTAATGCAAAGCTTTTCCCTTCACTATGCATACATGTAATTTTCTCCAAATAATTAAATCTCCCCCCCCAGCAAAGGTCCAACATTCAAAAATTCATAGTAGCTTTCTATGTATCATTATAGATATCTCCTAAACTCTTTTGTAATCAAATTGTGTTTTCTAAAATTTTGAAGATGTTATTTCAGAAAGCTACAATTCATTATTATCAACTTCCATCCACTCAAAAATTGACAAATTTGTCATAGGGTATAGAGTGCCACTGAGAATTGTACCACATGCCATATGTTGCTGATGCCTGGTACAGAATATAAAAAAATTACATGCAACCAAAACATACATTAAAAGGATGTACACAAAACATCATTTAAAATTCACACATTTAACACGATGTAATCATAAAATAAGAATGAAAGCAAATTATTTTTATTACCTTTGTAAGAGAAAAACAATTTTGCACATACCATTTACAATAAATGCCATTAATTATGAATTGTGTTTCCATTCTTGTTTCATCAAATAAATAATTATAGCTTGTCATTAAAAATGTCATTTAAAAAAATGACAGCTATGTATGACATACAGATGCTATTTTTTACAAAGGAAATATGTTTAAAAACTTGGAGAATGGTATCAAAAATCAAAATTACTTCTATTAAGCACTAAGCAATTGCAATATTGCATAATCCTTTGACAATATAAAGCTTCAGGAAAATCACTGATAAAAACTTTTTCAGTAGCTGACTGTGTTACTCCATTTTGTAAATGAGTGAGTGAATATTAATTTTGCATTATTCAATTACATGAGGGCTTTTGGCAATGGGCCTCGTAATTTTGAACCATGGTCAAGTGACAAGGATACCTGACCTGGCACCCCCTCTCCTAACTTCCACACCACACCACTGAGAGGGCATTTGAGCCTTGGCATGTTTAACATTCATCGGCCCTACCTGCATGGTCTTCAGTGATACTAGGATCAAACTCATGCCACGCCAGCCACAAGTCTGTGACCTTGACCATTATGCTACTGTCGCCAACTATAACTCAATTTTACACAGCTTGCGTTGTACAGCAAACATTGTTATCACTACATTTCTTGCCTAATTTTGTGGGATTAGGTTCGAATGCAAACTTGTTTTGCATCACTTATAGCATAAATTGTTACGGGTCTTTTTCATTGTGATCCTATTTTTCAAATTCATTTTCTGCATCCTATTTATTTCATTGAACAAGTAGGAGGCCTGTCTACAAAGTATCCCACCTTAATTTTTCCTGTGCAAAATAGTGATTCTAAGGCACAGTGCACAGTGGAAGGAGGGACCTTAATGCGCATGCATGAATTTTATCACCACGTTCACTTGTGCAAGTCGCTGGCTGGTGGCTGTCGAGTAAGGTGCTGTTCGTAGTGTTTATCGGATTTAGTTTTCTCGCAAGATGACTGAACGAAGGTACTGCATCAAATTCTGGCAAAAGCTTGGTGATTCTCAAAGCCAAGCAATTCGTAAGATTCAGTAGGTGTTTGGAGAAGACGCGATGTGTGTAAGAGAAATTAAGGAGTGGTTCAAACGATTCAAAGATGGCCGCACATCAGCGGAGAGTGAGCAGCGTTGTGGCAGGCCCTAAACTGCTCGGAGTGCAGCTAATGTTGAGAGGGTACGAAATTGGAAGATGGCAGATCATCGTTTGCAGAAGAGGTTGGAGTAAATAAAGATTCCCCGCATGCAATTTTGCGTGAAGATCTGAACATGAACCGAGTGGCTGCAAAATTCATACCCAAGTTGTTGTCGCCAGAACAAAAAGACCTCCGTTTTAACATGACACAGGACCTTCTGGACACCGCCAACACTGATCCTGGGTTTCTGAACATCGTGATAATTGGAGATGAGTCATGGGTGTACGGGTACGATCCAGAAACAAAAAGACAGTCATCGCAATGGAAGTATCCCGATTCTCCAACGCCGAAGAAAGCGCAGCAGGTGCAAAGCAAAATCAAGCTGATGCGGACTGTTTTCTTTGATGTCCGTGGAATTGTGCATCACAAATATGCACCAGAAGGACAAATAAGTACTATTGAGATGTTCTCCGGCGACTCTGTGGCACAGTTCGCTGCAAAAGACCAGACATGTGGAAGGCGAACAATTGGCACTTGCATCATGACAACGCCCCTGCACATTCATCCCAATTGATCCACACTTTCTTAGCCAAACATGGAATTACAACCGTTTGCCAACCTCCCTACTCTCCAGACCTGGTTCCTTGTGACTTCTGGTTGTTTCCAAAATTGAAGACGCCACTGAAAGGATCCCATTTTGATAGTGAAGAGATAATGTGAAACGGGACAACGGAGCTGAACACCATTCCAAAAGAAGACTTCCAGAGGTGTTTCCAGTAGTGGAAGGATCAGTGGGCTAAGTGTGTGCAAGCACAAGGGGCCTACTTTGAAGGGGATTAGGGTCCCAACTCCGTCAGGTATTCAAAATATTTTTTCTGGCCAAATCTCAGATTTTAGACAGGCCTTGTATGTATATTTAACAATGATGGCTTATGCAAGTCCGAATAACTAATCACACAGTACAAACATTATTGTGAGAGGTGGTATATTTAATTTATCCTTTTGTGGATAGATAGATATAAAAAAAATTGATTGGGTTCATAATCCATTTGCGATACGGATACATCTGTGCATATTAGTCAACTTTGAATGAAAAGGAAAAAACTCATTTCGCTCTGTAATAATCAAGATTTAATTTCAAAACATTTGGAAGAGTCAATTAATTCATTTTGGATTAAAATTAGAGGTAATCATCTCATAATAACTAAAAACACTTTAAAAGTATTGTTCAATTTTCTACATTTTATTTGTGTGAATTCGAATTTTCAGCATTAACAAATATAAGAATGAGTAAAAAAGATCGACTTTTAAATGTAGAGGACTAAATGAGGGTGGCATTATCATTTTTACAACCAAATATAAACAAAGTTATTGAAAATCATCAAGCTTAAATTTCACATGAAATGTATTCCAATAATTAATTTGTAATAAATTACTCAATAAATATTTTGTCATCTTTTTTGTACATATTATTTTGTTTAACATTGAAAATTATTATAATAAACTACATAGTGTACTACAGATAAGTCATTTTAAACTTATTCTGTAGCTTATCTTTAAACTGGCATGCCGCCAAATTTTGAAATTGTTAAAAGTGTAACACACAGAGTAAAAAAAAAGTTGAGAATCATTCTTCTAAATGAATGGTGCTTTTTGCAAAGCAGGCAGATTTTTTTACATTCTCTTAAGTTTCTTTTTATGACATCTTATCAGTGTTGTTCAATATGACTTTTATTGAAAGAGTATCCTTAATTGAAAAAACTACTAATTTAGTTATGAAGAAAATTCAAATACCAGGTGAAATATCTGATAAAAATCAATTTACTATATTGGGTGAACCAGAAGTCTTGCCCTGATTATAAATATTTATTGTTATCCAACTATTATAAATGGACACATCTTTTATATACTCTAAATATTATTATAAATTCTTTTATAAAGCCATTTACTTTAGTAAATTTCAATCTGTGTGCCCTTGATAACTCGCAGAGAATGTCTAGGCGGCGTTCCAATTCTCATCAAATGTTAAGTTAAACAGATGCTTCTAGGAATATCATTAACACTGAATGTTTCTTTAAACATTTCATAACATCACTTCATTGAATTTGCATCAAAAGGTTTGCTTCCATAACAATGTTGAAATTTACACTGAACATTAATAGGCGATTTCATTTTGAGAAACCCAAAGCATGCACTAGGCCAGTGATGGTACACCTATGACCTGTGGGTCAAACATTGACCCATGCAAGCTTTTTAACTGACCCACATTTGCTAGGCAACCACTTGTTTGTTTATGCTGGTTTATTTAGATTTTCTAATTTGTGTGTATTATTTATATTCTATTTGTGTTTTTTCAATCACTGCATTGACACAAAAACAATTTAAATGTCGTCTTTAACCTTCAGTTGATTACATTACAGTTCCAAAGTTATGCAAATGATAACAAGTATATTAAAGTATGTAGTATTTGAAACAAAGCAAAAGTTTTTACAAGATGTCAAATATAGTGTATATTTTTACTCGCATTTTGTTTGCTGGAAAAAAAAATCGACAAACTGAAGCAAACAACCTTTTTTAAAGCACTTTTTTCAGATAAAATGCTTTTTTGTAAGGTTATGTTTGCAGAGAGAGACTTCCATAGCACTTGTATTGTCCCTTCTCTGTTTAACCTTGTGAGGCACCAATGGGCACCATGTGCATGTTTGTTATTCTCGATACTAGCAATTTTTGGCTTGAAATTTAAGGCGTGGCTGTACCAGTCAGTACCAGTGTTGAACTTAGTGGCATCCATTTCAAACGCTTTTAAAAGTAATGTGTATTGATGTGTATGTATATTAGGTATGTTTATACAAAATTTCTACTCAAATTATTGTAATTTAAAAATAAATATTTTTAATTATAGCCCTGTACTATGTTGGCGGCTAAAAAATTAAAAAGCCAAACAAATTCCAGGACCTATCAGGCTGAATGGTTTCATAAATATGGTGCCATTGAAAGGAATAAAATGGATATATGTGCAATTTGTAATAAAAAAGTGCACATACATATAATGTAAAGAGATGTTTTGAAACGTTGCATTCTAATTTCGGCATGTCAGCAGATGAAGAAAGAAAAACATATTTTTAACATAAGGAAAAAAAATTTCTTCAAAGCAGTTTCTTAAAAAGTTTTTTAGTTCCAAAAAATAACATTACACCTGCTAGTTTCCAAGTTGCCTGTTGCATTGCTCGTCACAGGAAACCTCTTTCAGAAAGTGAATTTGTATAAAAAGCATTTTTAGAATGTTGTCCTACATTGTTTGCTGATTTTAAAGAAAAAGACTTGATTATAAAGTGTATAAATGAGTAACCTATAAGTAGCAATATAATTAAAGATCAAGTAATAGAATAAGAAAAAATTATGTTTTGGCAAATACATAATGACTTAAAATATGCAGAAATGCATTCAATTGCTTTGAATGAGAGTAATGATGTTACATGGTTATGCACAATTAGCCATTTTTGCTTGGTATAATTATGGAAATATAATGAAAGAAGAGTTAATAAAACTATTAACATTGAAAGGAAAGTTTTCCAGTCTTGACATTTTTAAAGAATTTGATATATTGCCATTTAATTTCATTACATAATACACCAGCAAGTAATATGAGCAAAGCATGATTAAAAACATTTTCGAGTTTAATCTCAGTTGTAATAAAAATAATCAACTTTATAAATGCAAGAGCTCTTTATAAACGGCTGTTTCTTAAAGGAAATTGAATGCCAATAATCAGGGATTTTGACATACAACAAAGTGTGATGGCTTAGTTTCGATCAAGTCCTTAATCACTTAGCAAAGTTATTAGAAGAAATTAAGCTCTTTTTAATTGAAAAAGACAATAGTTTGGATGAATTATTTAATATACATTGGTTAAATGATTTAATGTTTTTATGCAGTATCACTCAGCATTTTAACAAACTGAATAAAAAACTTCAAGCGTATGGACTAATTGTTTTAAGGATGTTTGAAAATATTAAAATATCTATGACGAAACTTGACATTCTTACTAAGGATTAGGAAATGAAAATCATGAAATATTTTCCTGAATTACAAAAATATTTTCCAAACATAATTTTTGAAAACTCCATCGACATTCAAGAAAATGCAATTAAAAAATATTAATGATTACGCAGGAAATAAAACAGGAGCTTTTGAGGAGAGATTCAATCAATTTACAAGTTTGGAAAATACATTCACTTTATTTTATATCCATACAAAACAGAATTTGAAACAACAGAGTTAACCAAATTTAAGTGGCAAGATTAGTTGAATTTCGAAGCAGCGTAGTGTGGAAAGCAAAATTTGAAGTCTAGATTTCTAAAGTGCAAGGAAAACTGTGTGAAAGTTGTACAGATAATATTTATCCTACAGTAAAAATTTAAAATATTATATTATAGGTATGGGATTATTTACCAAATTATTTTATATCAATGAAAAAATTAGTTAATACTCTTTTAACGATGCTTAGGTCCACATATTCGTGTGAAAAATTGTTTTTCAATGAACTTTGTAAAATCTAATAGAAATAGACTTAACAGGGAATTAACTGCAAAATGAATTAAATTAATGAATATGAAATATGGACCTAATATTAAACAAGATATCAATCATTGGCATGGCCAAGTAATTTTAGCGCGTTTTTCACATGTTGTATTTTTTACAATAATGCAACTAAATGAACTTTTTACTAACAGAAAATAGTACTATACTTAAAATAAAAATTTTTAAAAAAAATTTTTAAACTTTTTTTTAAAATTATTAAATTTAAATATGATTCGGCTCATCTAGGGCACAAATGCGACCAAATGCCGAAAACCCGAGGTCAATCGGTTAATTACTGGCTGAGAAAAAGGTACGACAAAATATGTAACGAAGACGTAGACGAAATTTGCATCCTAATAGCGCTTTTTTTACACTACGTGAAAAATGCGCTAAAAACTGTCTGAAATTAAGCAGCAACAGATTTTTCACTAAATACTTTATAATTAATTTTGTCATACATATATACATAATAGGATTCAAAAGTTCCCGGAAAGAGTCTGTAACTTAAAAAATATTACCAATTAAAATACTAAAACACATCCTTCTTCAAAAGAAGACTCTTGGGGAGCAACACACTTTTGCTATCACTTGTAAAGGCCATCGAAACATTTCTGGAATCCATTTTTAGCCATGTCCTTTAATTCATCCCGCTATGCACTTTTAACTTTGTCTACAGATTGGTCTTCATTTAACTTGCGGAGAATGATGTGTTGACACTCTCTATGCATGTTCAGATCCTTAGTTGATATTCGTTGACCTGTTGCCGAAGATATTCCAACTAATTCTGCTATTGTTTGAAGCCTGTTCTTACGTACCGCCGGAGAAGAATTTTAGAATTTTTCAGCTGTGATAGAAGTCTGTGAACATCAAGTGCGTTTGTTGTCAATGACACTTTCCCTGCCTTCTCTGAAACATCGATGCCCCTCAAAAGATTGTGTTTGTGATAATGTATCGCAGTCTTACACCTGCTTCAAAATTTCAAATGTCTCCATAGCACTTTTTCCCAAACAAAAACACTGTGGTGAGCCATCAACCACATGATTTGAGACAAACTTTTCTTAGAAAAGAGGGAGAAAGCATTAACACAGAAATGTTATTAAAGTCGCGTTACTGCTAAAGTTTTCCCCATTCTAGGCTCAGTTCGGAAACTTTTGAATGCTACCTTGTATATATAAACTAATAATAATATTTCATGACATATATTGTATGTAATTTTCGTTACTTCTTGTTCATTCAAACACTTATTGCCATTAGCACCAAACACTTAAAAATTTTTAACACCTCCAAAATTTTTAAATCGTCAAACCCCGCCCATTTCTACCAATAAACGCAATTAAATTTTAAAGATGTTTAGTTTTAAAAATACTCAGTTATAAATTTTTAAACTTAACTCTGGTGCAAGTGGGCTTTATTGACCCACAAGGTAGTACTAAAAAAATATGAACAAAATTGGACCTCCGTCTCAAAAAGGTTCGCCATTCCTGCATTAAGCTTTGTCTTGAATCAACACCATTTCAGCAAAAAAAATGTCCCCGAGGTGTCTTACAAAGGTTCCTAAGTCACTCTTGAAGGAGCATTTGCACCATATACTGCACAATAAAACTACTAAAAAACTGACTTATTCAATGATACCAAGTAATTAAATTAAATGGTTATTTTGTAATGAATTTTATAATCAGGGCAAGACTTTGAGTTCCCCCGGTGTATCGATATCACATTTTCTTATATACACTGCATAAGTAGAAAATACAAAATAAGAACACTCACTTTTTTAAATTTGAAAGTAAAATAATCTGTAATTTCATCTTGCGTCAGACCACAGCCCTCTAGTTGTTGACGTATTTCTTCATCCTTCATTATTTTATCAAACTCTTGCATAGAACATTCACCCCGAGCTAAAAAAGCAAGAGGTTTATGGGTGCTCGGATAAACAAATGTTCGATGCCGGGAAGTTAGCCTGCATAAAAGAAAGCACAAACCATATTTTAATGAGAATAATAAAACATTACTAAGGTTTCAAAAATATTAATTTTCAAATCATTTGGTTGAAATAAACAGTAGTGCTAACATTTTCAATCTAATACCTTAATGAAACAATTAAATAAAGAATACCACTAATTTCTCAAGGAAATGTGTAAATAAAATGCGTACAGATGTTGGTATTTATGCTTTATACCATCCACCAATTTTCTCAAATCGAAAGACGTTGCCAAATGCAGCACTGTGTAGCCAATGGTGGAAAACCGTTCCAGTTCATATATTCTATTAAACTCAGTGGCACAACAGCCCATGAGGGCCAAGGCCTACTGTATCCACCTCAGTTTTTGTGACCTTAGGCATTGAAATGCAAGTGCAGATGTTCCGGTCAGACGGTCAATCTGACGTGAAACCTCCAGTGTTTAGTTTGTATGCAAGCTTGGTACTCATTTATCAACCCACTGAAGGGATGAAAGGCTGAATCAACCTTGCCCAGCCCGGGGTTAGAACCCTGTACCTGCGGTGTGATACACCCCGCTCAGCCACTGGACTTTACATATGTTCTAGCACAATAATAATAATAACAACAGCCTTTAGTGATGTCTTTTGATTTGGTGAAATTGGTTGATGATATAATATACAAATGATATATCTTTAAAATAAAATGCTAAAAATATTTAGCAATGTAGCATGTGATAAATGACGTTAAAAGTAGAAAAGTACCTTAAAAGATTCAACCAAGAAATATTACATGATTAATTTCTGTTGTTGTTGCTTATGCCTCCTGATCAACAGTAGCATCAGATCAAGATCCATGAAATTCATCGTGGCTAAGGGCTAGATTTTTACGCCAATCGTTAGTTTTAGCTTTGAGCACCATGCAGGCGACAGTAGGATTTGACTTGGTTCCACCCCAATTTTGCGGCAGAACACCCTGGGGGTGGTCAGGAGCCTCCCACCTTCCCCCCCTCCAATTTCACGAGAGGAATAACGGCTCAGCGGTTACTTAGAGTACCCTCGTGCCATAAAGGCACTATACACTTACAAACATCCATACCTTCCCTACAGTACCACAGAACACATGCCCTACAGTACCACAGTCAGTGTCACTAATCACTATATTGGATAAGCGGCTTGATTAATTTCTGATAGCAACTAATATAAAATAATGATCATGTACAAAGCCTTGGGATATTTAATACAATAATTCTAAAATTATTAAATCGAACAAGAACATAGGTACTCAGATTTAAAATTAAGTGATATATTAATAACTCAATCATAATTGTATTAATAACTCAACCCTAACTATAGTGTAATTTAATACAGTGACGTTAGAAATAGTCATCATTTATATGCAGATTACTATCCACAATATTAAAATCTTTTTTACGCAAAAACTTAATTGAGCATTTCATGCTAGAGTTTGCAATCCCGGTGGTTTTTTCAAATCCTATGATTAAAATAACTAATGCTGGGATTTAATTTTTGTCTGAATTATATTTTGAAAATTTTTTTCAAAGTATTGTGAATCTGGTATTACATTTTATGTATCTTATTTACTTTTTTTCTACTGTATACATTTAATGTCAGTTTTCTTTCGTGTTAAACCTTGAAGGGTTCGAGGTGGGTGTGTATGTTAAACCCTGAAATTAAATATTTGTTTTCTCTTATTTTCTTCTGTAACTTTCTCCCCATCACGAGCGGGGTCAGAAAACGGACATTTCTCCCATCCACAGGAAGTCTGGTGTCAGCCTACGTTGACAGAGGCAATTAGAATTTTTGGAAGAAATCTAGCAGGATTTTCAGCCCTGGAATTTTGGAATTCTGATACCCTGGGATTCCGGTTTTTTTCCAATCCCGAAATCCCCGGAATTCAATTTTTGTCTGAATTATATTTAAAAAAATTTTCTAAAAATTTAATTTTTAAAATTTTTTTTTAATGAAATATGTACATAGAATTTTTTTGTGCAATTATAAATGTGCTATAGGTAAAAAAAACATATATGCACACCTCTCATTTGTTGTGTGGGAGAATGTTGCACAGATCTAAGTTGCTCACTGCAATGTTTACACAATATAAGCAACATCTCAAGAATAGATTTTGTCACAGTTCCTTCTTCAATTAAATGCTATTAATTAATTTTGAATCTGCTTGGAAGACTTGAGACATTTCAAATCCCATTGCATTACTAACAGTTCATGCAACTGGATCTTCAATTTCAAATGAGGTAACAATTGAAATTGATTCACATTCTGATTCAATAACTGGATCAATTTATATACAAAAACCATCAACTGTAGCAAAAGAACTAAATAAAGTTATAAATAAAGGTATTTGCACCAATGCAGTCTATTAGATTTGAGACACTGTCAACAAAAATTCAAAAACAAATGTCTCTTTTTTGAAAATGGAGGGAGACGTGGTGACTACCTGAAAAGAACATACTCCTATTTAATGACGGTAATACTTACTACTAAAGAATTCGAACGAGCATTTTCTTCGGCAGGACGATTTGTAACAAAAATAAAAAGTCGTTTCAATGATGAAACGCTGGACGAGCTGTGTTTTTATAGCTTATTTACAGAAACACAAGAAATAAAGAAATGCTTCTTTTTTAAACTTCATTTGGTACTATTTTTATTTGCTTTATATTCATTAAAATAACATTAAATCAATTTTTAATTATATTTTCAGTTTTATTATGCAATTTCAATTATGCTAATATGTAAGTATTTTTAATAAGTAGTTCAATCCTAATCCCGGGATTTAGATAATGTAATCCCAAAATCCTGGGATTGAAAATATGGCTTGGGATTGCAAACCCTATTTCATGCAATTTGCACCAATTATTCTTTGATTGGAAATTAGACAAATTACTTTAAAAACAGGATCTTGCCAACATGAATGCATTTGCAGAACATTATTTTGCCTCTTTATCCAGCATCTCTTCCCTTTTAAATTTAGCACTAAAAATGTTTGAAAATTTCTTTTATTTTTGTTTACCAACTACTCTACACAAGGATCAATTTCCACATAATTCAAATATAAAATACTAAAATTGCTTGATTCTACACATATTTATCTGGCATTTTTCCATACAATTGTTTACGAAAATTCTGGTTTCAAATCCCCCAAAACAAAGATTCTAATTCAAATCTTCTTGCAGTCCTATATTAACAGTCTATATCTTTTAATATAGGATATTAATAAATATTTTACAGCTTTGTAATACTGATTTACTATAAAAACAAAACACGAGAAAGTAACTAAAAGAAGAATATTAGTTTAACCAACAATTATATTTTAACCATTTAATATAAAATACAAGAAAAGAAAGCTTCTAACTACTGAATCAAACAAATATCTTAATTATTTGTTGATTGAAAATTGGCAAGTAAATACAAATTTTGTAATAAAAAACTTATGAAGAATGACACTTGAGTCTCATAAATAACTATGTTTAAATTTGTGTATTAATATTTGTTGCTGTTTCTGAAGCTACCCGGCTTACAAAGTCAGATTGAGGTCTATGGAATTCATCATGACAAGGGACTGGATTTACATCTGTGGTTAGCCACGCTTTTGAGCACCATTATAGGTGACAGTATGATTTGGCTTGGTGTTCCACCCCAATTTTGAGGACACCCTGGGGGGTCAGGGGCCTTCCACCTCTCACCCCCTTCCATTAAGCTCTCAAGAGGGCTTGTGGCTTGACAAATATTTAGAGTTCTTCCATGCCCCATAGGCACTATACATTTACAAACATTCAAGCCGTCTCTGGGATTCGAACCCAGACCCTATGGCACAGCAGTCAGCGTCACTAACCACTATACCAGATGGGCTGCTGTATTTATATTTAAATAAACTTAAAATGTATAAAGCATAGGAAAATCTCAAATGAAAACATCTATAACTGAACATTATATGTTAGTTTAGGTATCTATGGAGAATTCACAAAGTTAGCAGAAATTTGACTTCAAGGAGGTAAATTACATGATGAATTCTTTAGCTAGGACATTCAAAAACTGATAACAAAGCAGTTGGATCTATTTTGCCTTTCTGTGAGTCTTGTTTGGGCTTAGAACAATTGTGCTTCCACTAGCTTGTAAATTTTTAACTTAATTATAAAAATGAGTTGAACTATGAACTTACTTTTAAACTGAAAAATTGCCATTATTTCATTAACCTTAATGTTTGTTAACAACAATATAGTCAACTTTGATGTATTACAAGATGAGACATGAAAACAAAAATTTTCAAACAGCAGTTAAAAACTAGTAAAGAAAAAAATTATCTGCAAAACTTAATTATGACAAACACACAAATATTTTTAAAAATTGACATCATGAAGTGATAAATACTCTTTGATAATGTGCTTATATAACATTGCAATACTAATACAGATTGAAAACTGCAAATTGATTAATGTTCAGACAAGGACAGAAAGTAATTATATCAGTCAATAGTTCTGTGTGTTACTTAATAATATATACTCCCTCTTTTAACTAAGAATATATTCCTCCTGACTAGTTTAGCCAACTGGCAGCAATTTGTTAATGTCACTTTGTACTTATCCACAATTTTTGCACTTTTCGGTAATTCAATTTTTCTCAACATTTATTGCAAATAATATTTCACATGTTTTCAATTTTATATTTTATTTATACTAATCTGTGCTTAAATATAGAAGAGCGGGAGTTATTTTGCTGTTTTTGTGTTGTCCCCCCCCCCTCTCTTGGCCATGAAAGCTATCACAAAAAAAATGTGCGATTTTTGAACCTTGACTATATTGTGAAGCTGGTCAAAGGCCTCCAACACTCACTCTTTCATAGTGACTTTGGTATTCGTCTGCATCTGGAGGAGGTCTTTCATGTATTGCTCAGCTTCTGTCTTATCCCCTTCTTGAGGTTGATTCAACTCATCATCCCGCATCTCCTCAAATCGAGCAGTGTGAACAATACGAGTCATGGTGGCTCTGGAAAAAAAAAGTGGAAATTTATATAGTTACAGCAAATAAATAAACCATTGGCTGCCCTTATCATAACATAAGGGAATAGATTTTTATCAACATGTACACCAGGGATGGCCAACCCAAATAACTTTTAAGACCACTTCAGAAAAACATTGTAATCCTGCAGGCTGCATATAAAAATATATTTTATATTAGATTTGGACCCATTACAATAATTTATTGGAGGAAAAATTTAAAACAGAATGGATTATAACTACTGTTTTATTTTTCATGTATACAAACATAGATAATTCAATAATAATAATGCAATGATCATATATGTCTAGCTCTAGCAATATGCAGTGTGATAAAGTTGCAGGAATTAAGTGTGATGCTACGGAGAGTGGCTGCAATGCAATACGGCTCACTTCTAAGTCAAAAAACAGAAACAGTTGATATATTTGTTATAAAACACTATTCAAAAATATTACACAAAATAATTGTATTTGGTAAAGTTGTAATGAATCTCGTGGGCCGCAAAATTATTCAAGGCAGGCTGTGGGTTAGACACCCCTGATGTACACATTGCAAATAATAAAAATTGAAACAATTTTTAGATAAAAATCAAGGAGAGCTCATGTAAAAGAAACTGCCACAGCACTGGCTTGCTGTTAATATTAATAAAATTTAGTTTTAAAAAACTATTTATTTTTAATATTACCTAATGTAATCACCATCCATAGTACAATACTGTGTATCCTAAAAATTCTGTTAATTTTTTTTACTGTAGAAAAATGACAATTAGCAGGCAAAAGGTTAATGATACATGTGTAAAATCGCATTGATCCATGAAATTTGGTGCAATTCTAGCCAAAATTATACCAACAAAACACATAATAGAAATAGTGAAAACACTCTTTGACATTAAAAAAAAGAGAGAGAAAACAAATTTACAACTAATTATTTTTATAAAAATATATATTATTTATATAATTTTTAATATTCAAATGTCATTTGTGCAAAAAAATAACATGTTTTGACATACATGCAGTCAGTCACAACAATAATAGTAAAAAAATAGATTTCTGGAGAGATAATTGGCTTTCATGAAGACCTCACAGGCTCCCCACCTCTAATGTAGTCTACATGAAGAGGTACATTAGTCATGACTTGGAATGTAGTTATGATATTTTGGCTATCTGATTAAAGTAGTTGCTATATTTTTGATTTACTTTTAAGGCCAAAATTTTTTAATACATTATTAAACTCTTCTAGCCCTTCTCCAACTTATTTGTGGACATGCTCATGCAGAAGGAATATGCATTAGAATTTGTTTTTGTGCATGGACAGAAAAATAACAGCATTTGGTAATACCTTTCGATTTCGTGAAATTGGTAGATGGAACATTACTAAAAAACAATCTTATTATATAAATAGATGATTAATTCTCATTCTTTACAAACCTTATCTTAACATTATTACTAGCCATTTCAAAATTTTGATGAATTCAGCAGAAGCAAACAAGCTTTATGCACTACTTCAGATAGATCAAACTATTACGTTTCTTATCATTCTAACTCAGGGATGGCAAACCTTTTTGGAAAGAGTGCCACAATCTGATAAAAAGTACATTATGTGAGCCACTTTCAACTTTTCCAACAAACAAAACAAAAACATGAAAAAAAGTTACATATAGGCTTATTATGGGATTTTTATGCAAATAGTAAGTTTAGGTAGTGGAAATTTAAAAACAATAAAATAAATAAAACTTAAGTACAAATATAGGTTTTATTTTTATTAAAGCTTTTACCGATTAACATGCATGTAAGATATAAAATAAAAATGAGTAACTTGAAACATTTTAATTTTAACAATTATTAATGGGTTATAATAGAAAATGTAGCACTTAAGTACTATTGCAAAATACCAACATTCAAATTAACTTGCAAAGTTCGCAACCCCAATTCTGCATTTACCGTACAGACTGAAATGGCAAACATGTACTGCATTTCATATAATGTTGCCAATATGGTTGCAATAATATGCAAGTACCAAAAAGGTTTGTTCGCAAAAATATGTTGATCCAAAACTACAATATCTGACAGCCATAAAAAGCATGCAAATTTAGAAAATTTCTTGTGGGTACAAACTTTCAAAAATAAATATAATTAGGATCTCTTGAAGTTGAAATAATTTCCTTATACATTTTCTTTCCAATGTAGTATGGTGCTGTAGGTCAATAATTTCAATTTGGATATCAGGTGGGTAATAATTCATGCCTTGCGGAGAAATTGAAAAAAAGGATTTGTAAAAAAATCAGCATTTTTTTTTATCATCTTGAAAATTATTAAGCCTAGCACTGAAGGAATTCTTCAAAATGGATATTAAAATTTTAAATCTATAATAGCTCAGTGCATTTTCATATTTTATAGATAATTCCCACTTTATCCTGAAATGTGTTAATCATTTTTCTCTAAAATTAATACAAAAAAGCAAAAGTTTGTTCCAAAAAGAAGATATATGACCAACTAGGGTAGGAAAAAATACTATTTTCTCCCTGTAAATTATTTAAATGTCCCAAAATATTGCTAGGGTAAGCTAAATCCCATAGCCAGTCTTTATTTCCGAGTAACAAGCACTCACTGGGAAGTTTATTGTTTACCTTCAGATACTTTAAAATACTCTCTCAAATTGTAGAATTTTGCAAGTGCATTCTCTTTGGAAAACTACAGCACACAATAGTGAAGAAGTATTCTATACATGAAAATATTATCTATTGTAATTCAATTAATTAAAAGTTATTAGGGGGGCCATGGGTAGAGCATTGGACTCCAGACCGGATGGCCTGGGTTCGATGCGTGATGCCACCAAATATCCTACGAGTACACATGGAGTACATGCTCGTTAAATCAGTGGGTACGAAAGTCTTGTGGGAAGTCGCAGCAAAAATCACGAGTGCAGAGGGCTGTAGAATATTTCCCTCCCCTCCAGTTTCATGCCTAAATTGTGGAGGTGGAGATAGGTGGTGTTGTCATCTATTGTGTAGAAGCCCAAACTGTCTCAGGCTCTGGCAACTTTCATGTTCTGTTTTCTGTTCAAGACACCCACATTTAAAAAAAATTGAAAACAAAAATGGGTACTTAAGAACAATCACAACAATGCCAACATTCAAAATAACAAAAACTCCAAGTTGGCAATCCCGATTTTGCATTTGTCGCACCAGGAGAATTTGCAATCATGCACTTCCTTTCATTTGATGTTGCCGATACGATTGCACTGATACAAAAGTACTCAAAAATGTTACTATATTTTAAGATTTTAAAAAAGTTTTAGATAAGACTTTGAATGCCACTGTCACAACTCTGCTGTGCCACACTGTGACAAGTGCACGACGGTTGACCATCCCAGTTCTGTTACATACAAAATGACAAAAATATCATATTTTGCATTAAACGCAACACTGTACATTCACTTTTCTCCATTTTGATGAGTTAAAAAGTTCTATTGCTACCTTGCCAGTGCTACCTAATCTACTTGGTAGATTAGGTAGCACTGGCGTAACCAGTTCATGGTTGAATTGTCGAATCGGCCATTTATCCCGCCAAGTATTTTTTTAGCAAATCGATAAATGCGCCAAATCTGGTAATCCTCGCGAATTTGTATCAGTGAGGGTGAAGTCGGATCGCGGCGTAAAAACGCGCTAAGTTGGCGATTTTTCAAAATTTGGCGGACCAGTGGCCGATTTGACAATTTTACGAATATAGCATCGTAAAGCAACATTTTTCTAGTTTGGATAAAATGATTAAAGTGATTACACGTACCGTTGTTTAAGATATGAATGCTGAAGAAGGAAAAATAAGTATGTCTTGTTCTTTGGGGAAAATGAAAATTGCAATAATTATATATTTTGACTGAATTATTTGAGATATATGCACCAATATATAAACACCACTAGCAACTATTTACTCTTGTCATACAATCTAGAATGAATAATTCTCTTCATTTCAGTTCTAAAAACGTATGGTATTATGGGGTCGATTCATCACTAGAGGTCACTGCGATCGTGGCTATCATCACGTGATTAATAACTTGCTATCATGTGAACAAATAACAGCTAATGGTATGACACTTGTGATTGCGCACTTTCAAATTTGTGTAAACATTGTTATATTATTTAAATTATTTTTAGTACTTTAAATATTTTTAATATATTTTCTACTATTTTAGTTTAAGAAAAGGGACTAAATATATGTAGTTTTAGTTTATAGTATTAGATTTAAGTTTAGTTTATACTTCCATCCTTTGGCTTCGAATTTTTGTATACTTATAGGCTTAGTAATTATTTTTATAAGTGCCCGCCACATTATGATTTAAATAATTCTGCAGCGCTCTGTTGAACAAATTGCTTCTGGAATTAGGAGAAATGTGTTACTGTCACAAATTATGTCGTAAGCGAATTTTTCCGAGAAAAATGCGTGCAGCTGTTAATAGGGAGTGGCTCGCCAAAACAAAGAATTGTTTTGACTAGCGAGCCAGAATGATTAGTTAATACTTCGGTTGTAGTATGTGAATATAGGTAGAGATACTGCTAATGAGTAGTATCGACGTAACAATAAAATTTTTACATTCTAAAATGTGTCATGTTTCAGAGCAGATGGATACATACATTCATTTGGAAAGGTATTTATTAATAAATTTGTGACATTAATTGTATTCTTTTATTTAGAAACTTCTTTGTAATTATGAAAAAATAGCCTGTGAATTTCCCTTTGTTATTTTCTAAAATTTATATTAAGTTTCCTTTTTGCTGTTCCTGAAAATCCATTTCAGTATTATCGTTTGGATATCAAAGTTTTTAATGTTAATTATTATTTTATTTTTTAAAATTGTATGGAAATATTCGTTTGGTTTACATCTATTGGATAATTTATATGCAATTCAATAACTCATAAGAAATAATTTATAATAAAGAATAATTCAATAAAGTTAAGAGTATTTTCTTTTTTAAACTTTGAAGACAGTTTAAAGAGAAATTTCTAAAAGAAATTTCAAACCTTTGTAAATGATAATTACTAAGTAAAGCCAGACAATCAAAGCTGGCTAATGTGTTATTTCATTACAGAATCATCATATATTTCAAAAGATCTTACTATGTCTTTGGAATTTTTATAGAACAGTTGTTTAAAAAATTAGTATACAATAACAGTGTTTGAATTTTATGTATCCATATTAATGCAAATAAAGATTGATACTGACAAAAAAAATTCTCTTTTTGAATACATCTTAGAAAAAATACTCTTCACATGAGTACCATAATGAAGTAATGTCACCGATAGTCTTTCAATAGAATATGAAAAATGCATTTTTTAAATTGCAATGAATTTTTTTGTTAAAAAAATAAAATTTTCACATGCTTCACTTGTATTATAATCATGTAATATTAAAATTAAATGTTCATAAATGATGCATGTTAAATAATTGTAATTACTAAAATAAACTAGCTAACAAAAATTTTGTATGCTCCTATATGTAAAAATTTTCACAAAAATAATTTAGCATGTTTCAAACAATTTCTAAAATTTTCCCCATATTTTAATATAATTCATTTTTTTCCCAAGGAGACAATAATTTATAAAAAAAAATTCAAACATTTGTAGGTGATAATTACTAAGACTAAAATTGCTAAATATTAGTATTTTATAACATATTTTTAAAAACTTCACAATGTATTGGTATAAATCATACTATTTTAAGGCCTCACGATGCCCTAAACATTTAAAAAAAAACAATTTGTTGACACTTTCTTGTGGCCCATACCAATGAGAAGCTTGCCACCAAATTATATTATTAAAGATTAAAATCATTATTAAACATCAACAAGTTACGAAAGTTTATCATGAATAAACGGAGTTCCATTCTAATCAAAATAAGTTTCTACAACTTATAAGCAAGATAATTAACTAATTATATCATTAGTTTACAAGGAAAATCCTAAATTTCAAGAAACTTTTCATTTTCCCAAATTATTCTTGAGCAAAATATTAAATTACTTCAAAGTTTTTCAAAGAAATGCTAAATCAGTACTCATACCATTCCAAAATTAGGAACTTATGTATTAAACTGCCAAATAATTTTGCCAAGCAAAAACACATCAAGAACTTAAAAAAATTTTGTTATTATTATTACTGTATTCAAACATGAGCAGGAACAGCTCCAGTTATTGGCTGTATAATGCCACAACATCCCACAGAATCAAATGTCTATACATAAAGCCAGATTTGGTTTCATGATCCTAATTCTCAATAAATATATAATTGATCCAAGTGCTCTTCTTGGGACAATATTTGTAAGTAACTCAATGCGAAAAATTTATTCAGGACTTATAAGCAGGATAATATCAATATTCATGAGTCTTTTATATTTATGTAAAAATAAATCGATATAAAGCACAAATCTAATCAATAATGATAAATCTTCTACAAATTGTGCAAATACCTATAAATGCTTATTTGTAATACATAGTAAAAAAAATTGTACAAGTGTGTGATAGGTTTATACCACAGTCAAACTCTGAAAAACAAATGTTGTGCTAATAGATACCACACAAATATATTACAATTATTTATTTTGTAAAAGAATTAGGGATTCAAAAAGGACTTTTTTATTTTGATCATGTAAGAGTGAGCAGGACTTTTATATTCCATAAATGGACATAAACATATTCTATTATACACAGATTTTAATTCCTTAATTTATTATATTTGGAAATCAATTCTCGATCAATCATATCTTTTACCTAAAATAGCACAGCGAGTAAGGACTTTCAAAATGTTGCATAATTTTTTTACATGTAATTTTACAAATGGTAAATGATAATTTTGACTTCTAATGTTTAAAAATGGTACTTGATTAATCATAAAGTATAAGCATTAATGAAGCTGTAGTAAATTAAAACCTTTTTCCATTTCTATAATGAATGCTTCTCGAAAATATTTTTTTCTTTTTCCCTGTAATATTCTAAAATTATTAAGTAAAACAAATTTTTGATTTATATGTATGTATACTTGTTTTTGATATGCGCAACATGTATGGTTACATATCAGATTTTTGCATCCTAATTTTAGATAATTAAATACTGAAGTACCTCTATTAATTACTGTGAAGATGTGTAAAATAAGTAAAATTTAGATTAACTAAACATATGTTCTATTGTGTGTGTGTTAGACATACCTGTCCTTAATTTTACCAAAAACATATCAATGGGTTGTAAAATATTATTTTGGGTGGACATTAAGGTATTTTCAATATTTAAAACATTGAATACACTAAAAAAATCTCTTGCAATGAAATCTTTTATTAAGGTTTTCATATGCAAATCACTATTTGCAATGAATTTATTTTTCTGTACAATATCCTTCTGCTTTTATTCTGTTTTGTAAAATCCAGAAAGGAATGGAAAGTGCTGGCTTTAATCAGAATGTAACGATCACTATCCTTGTATTAAAAGAATTTTTTTAAAAATTTTACATAATTATGCATGTATATGTAACTACTCATGAATTTTAAGCTTATAAAGACATAAAATAAAAATAACATGAAATTTAAAATGTCAGTTGTAGTATAGTAAAATTGATAAGTAGAAATTTTCTTTTATCATAAATGTTTTTTTAATATTGGGAAAAGTTAATGCAATCAGTGTTTTAAAAATATAGATAGATACTTGCTTCTCAATTTCTATATGATCATGCTCTTCAGTATTGAACTGATTTATTCCCTGATTTCTGGAAAAATAGTGAAATATGAATCTCACAAATTATTAAAATTTATTGTATGTTCTTCACCATACAGCATTATACATTTATGGATGCATATTTTTAAAGTACACATGAACTTCATTAATTTACTTGTATTTGTAAGTGTATTGTTCTGAAAATTACAAAACAATGTCTTTGCTGAGCCAGTTCAGTTTCAATATCTTATCTATCATGCTTGTTAAATTAGTGAAAATAGTTATATAAAGAGAAAAAAGAAGAAAAAAAAATGTAGGTGAGTTCAACTGCATACTTATTCATCAGTTAGAAAATCAGAACAGGTCCAAGAAGTAGAACCCTGGTTTGTTCTTTCGTGTCTGCAAAATTGAAATGCTTTGAAGTCGACACATTTATCAACATACAGTACAATAAAATTTCAAATGACTGCAACATAGAAAATGCATAGATATATATTAACATTATATACACAGTTAGGAAATAAAATGAACAAAGTTATGATGATATTTCTAAAAATTAAAAAGTATTTTGTATTGCTACTAAATGGATGGCAAAATTTAAGAGAGATTTTATTCCAATAAAATTTAACAGAACAAATTTCTTTATTAAGACAGTTCAGTTTCAAATTTTTGTCTGTAGTGCTTGTAAAATTGTCGAAAATAATCTTAAAATAACAAAAGCAAGTATTATAAAAAAAATAAGTCAATTCCTTCTTAGGTAAGAAAAATTTTATTTTAGTTAGTTTTTATCAAATAGTTATAGTTAATATAAGTATGTGTATACATATGAAGAATCACAACATTAAGTGACAATTAATTTTTATTAATTATCATTAAAGTATTGCATTGCTATCCAAAACAAATGTGTTTCAAATTTCAGTTCAACTGAATGTTTTAAAATGTGAGAAAAAACCTTTTTAATTTTGGACACAAGTCGCCAAAATGATCACTATGTCGCCAAAAATGATGCCAACATGGATGTATTTATAATTATTAGAATAATTAGTTTTAATCAATTAATTTTTATTAATTAAATTCTGTATTGCAACCAAAATAATCATGTATATAAAATTTTAGCTCAATCGAGTGCTTTAAAATGTATTTTACTAACGATTGAAAATTTGAACCACATAAATATTGAGAAGTGTGAACTAACAGTAGGAATTGAAAAAAAAAACGTAGGTAATCAACTACATACTTAACAAATACAGAGCATTCAGAATAGATCACAGAAGTGGTACCCTGATCTGTGTATGTTTGCAAAATTAAAATTCTTCGAATTCGAAATGCTCAGAAAATATTTCACTCTTTTTAAAACTTTAAAAATCGTCAGCGTATTTGATAAAAAAAAATATTGAAAATGAAATAATTAAAAAGTACACACATTTCAGTCGAAATTTCTTTTGGAACAACTCCTTTCATTTGTTTTTGATAGTAGATGTAAATACGAAAATTCCGCCAAAATACTCAGTCGAATCAAACACGTGGCTATTTGTTTTGTAAATCATCACGTGATTATGACGTCAGGTGTATCGAGTCCATTGGCTTGGAATATACTACTACTTTTTTATTTGAAATTTTGATTATAAAATTTTAAAGCAACCTCTGTAGTATAACGAATAGAATATCGGAGTTCTGTGCCCTGACGGTACTTTTGTTTCCTCTTTTTCCCTCTCCGACAGTCCAAACTATCAAATATTTGCATTAGTTAGAACTCTTGAGATAAAATATTTAGGAGTCATTCTGATTCCAAACTAACATTCAGAAATCAAATGAAATAAATCGCAAATAAGTGTTTGACAGAAATTAGTTTGTCCTCCATTTTATAAACCTCTATTTTGCGAATCTCACTATTTTACTAGCTTTATAAAGCATTTGCTTAAAGTTATAAAAATAATCTCTATTTTGCAAATTTTCCACATAACGAAGTTTTTGTCGGAATTTAGCGACTTCATTAACTGTATATACCATACTCCTTTGATAAATCATTTCTTCTGAATTACAGGTTTTGTGGGTGAGTGAGTGAGTGAGTGAATATTAACGTCGCATTGATTAGCAACACGAGGGCTTTTGGCGACGGTCCGCGTAATTTTGAACCATGGCCAAGTGACGCGGACGGCACCTGAGCTGGCACCCCCTCTCCTAACTACCACACCACACCAAAGGGAGGACGTTTGAGCTCTCGACAGATTTAAAGTGCATCGCGCCCCTACACTGCGGAACTTTAGTGGTACTGGGATCGAACTCATGATACTCTAGCCATGATCCGATGCCTAGACCACGCGGCCACCAGGTTTTGTGGGATATGGAGCCATAAAGGCTATTATCCCCTTGAAATGAATTTCTTCTGGAATTCCCTCCATACAAAATTCTATTGTGAAAACAAGTTATCCCACGCCATAATCTTATACGGCCCTAACCTTTGAGTTCATTTTGCTAAAGCTCATACACATGAAATTCAAATACTACATAATAAACAATACACCCAAAATTTTTTCCATATCACCTAGTGATTTCGATTATTTTTAACCTCAGAATTTTCCTTTTGCTAGATATATTTATATGTGTGTTCTTTCTCAAAATAATGCTAATTGCTGCTGAAGTAAAGGCAACTTAGAACTGAGTCTAACAAATTTCAGTTGCTGAAATAGAGGCATCCAGGATCCTTATGTATTCAGAAAATCATAAAACCTTGCCAATTTGACGTAACACATGATTACTTAACTACAAATTTAATATATTAATAGAATTCTTTGCAGATAAAAAATTTCTGTTTTCAACAAGTTTTTACATTTTTTTTATTGATAAGTCGCTCCAGTGTTTTTCAAATTACTAACAGACAATGACTACACAACTTCGAAGGGGAAAGAGAATTTTATTTTAAAAAACATGTAGACGAAAGCACTGGGCGTAATCGTTATTCTAAAAATTCTGTTAGACTAGAGCAGGGGTCTCCAAACTTTCCAGCCTTAGGGCCATACTGATTACTCCAGTAAGTTCCCAGGGCCAAAACCATATTATCATTGTTGCCGGTGGTAAAAAGTGAAATAGTCCACTGATGAAAAAAAAATCCGAAAAAGTACGCAACGTTTAAAAAAGGCTGCAAATCGGACTAAAGTCCGCAAAACGCCATATTATTAATTTTCCTGTCATTATCTGTAATTTCTAGATTAGTCGTAGAGTACGAGCCATGAGGAGTAACGTGACACGACATCTGGTGGACACAAGCTGAAATAGGTAGTACCTTCTATCGCTAACAGATGGCGCTAATAGCACATACAGAATAATCTCGTTGATTCGAGAAAGTTCTGGTGTCTTCCACTCACTTCTAGATGGCAATTGTAATATATAAGATATGTAATATATAATATATGTAATTGGAATATATAAGAAGGCTAGTGGCGCAACCACAAGTCAGTTCCTATGACACTGTTGTGAAATAAAATAGTGCGTACCTCCTTAAAACGTGTTTGTGCGTGTTTAAGTTTAAGACATCTTTGTAACAGTATTTTGATTTGAATTGTTGCTTTTGAGTGTGATTTAGTAGTATGGAAAAGAAGCGAAAAATTGATAGTGAATGCAGAAAATTCAAAGATCAGTGGAACATTCAGTATTTCGTAATTGAGTCCAGTAACAAGGCGCTATGTTTCATTTGCAATGAAAGCATAGCCGTTCTCAAGGAATATAACAATAAACGTCATTATGAAACAAAACATTTTCAAAATTACTCAAAATATACAGGAAGTTTGCGGACGGAAAAATTCGAAACTATGAAGCGCAGATTGAAATCGCAGCAATCTTCATTTACAAAACTCAAAACTGAACAAGAGGCTGCAACTCGTGCCAGCTTTCGTGTGGCTCTTGAAATTGATGGAGAATTCACCATTCACCGATGGAGAAATGATCAAAGAATGCATAATTGCAGTAGCCGAAGAAATGTGCCCTGAAAAGGTAAATTTATTAAAAACTGTCAGTATGTGTCAGCAAACACTGTGGCTCGAAGGGTAGAAAACATCGCTGAAAATATATCCTCTCAACTGTTCGACAAAAATGGACATGAGTGGTTTTCTTTGGCCTTGGATGAGTCAACGGATGTGTCAGATACTGCTCAGGTGTTGATTTATATTCGAGGAGTAGATAAAAGCTATGAAGTGCATGAAGAACTTCTTGATATGTATAGTATTCATGGCACAACTACTGGTAGAGATATTTTTAAAGGAGTTGAAATGGCCATTAATCAAAAGAACCTTCGATGGAAAAACTTGAAATGTATTACAACTGATGGAGGCAAAAACATGAGTGGGAAAGATAAAGGAGTGGTCGCTCTTGTGTCAAAGGCTGTAGAAAACGACGGTGGTTCAAAACCATTAGTCTTACATTGTATCATTCATCAACAGTCTTTGTGCGGAAAATGTTTGGATATGTCTGAAGTTCTGAAACCAGTCATAAATTACGCGGACCGTCCCCAAAAGCCCTCGTGTAGCTGAACAGTGGGACGTTAATATTCACTCACTCACTCACTGAAACCAGTCATACCAACTGTTAATTTTATCAGATCTTTTGGCCTGAATCACCGACAATTCCGACAATTTATTGAAGAGATTGGAGAGAAAATGACTTACCTTATCATACTACCGTACGTTGGCTTAGTTGTGGGAAAGTCCTTCAGCGCTTTTTTGAACTTCGAGCAGTGATCGAAATTTTTTGAATGAAAAGCATCGCCCTCTTACTGAATTACAAAACAACGCATGGCTGTGGAAGTTAGCATTCTATGTTGATTTGACAAAACATGTGAACGAACTGAATTTGAGATTGCAAGGAGAAAACCAGCATCTTCCTGATTTATACACTAATATCAAATCAATCCGGAAGAAATTGATACTGTTTCAATCACAACTACGAAGTAAATGTTTTTCACATTTTAAAACGTGTGAAATATTCAGCCACACCACTGAGACTGAGTTTCCTATCGATTTTGCAATCGAAATTTTGAGTGCTTTGAAAATAAGTTTTGATACTCGTTTCTCGGACTTTGATGCCATTGCGAATCAAATTACGATTTTTCAGAATCCTTTTGATACTGACATTGAAATCCTAGCCCCGGAACTTCAAATGGAAATTATTGATCTACAGTGCAGTGATATAATTAAGAACAAATATCAAAACTCATCTTTGTTGGAATTTTATAAGAGTCTTCCACTGACACAATTTGATAATTTGTATAAATTTGTTCGTGGGCTGTTTTCTGTTTTTGGTACTACTTATTTGTGTGAGAAGACCTTCTCAAAAATGAAGTACATAAAAAATGTTTACAGATCAAAATTAACTGATGAGCATCTTAAATCTCTTTTAATAATTGGTACAAGTAAAATTAGTCCACAACTACAAACTATTGTCAGTGGAAAATCTCAATTACATAAATCTCAGTTGTATTTCATATGTCATTATGCTTGTTATAAGTTATGTTTTTATTTAAAATGTATAAAATGTTAGTTGGATTCATTTCAATAATTTGTTAGTTATTATATACTGAAGTTAAATTTTCTGCATATTATACATGTCTTTACTCATTACAATTCTGTGTTTCTTTATCCAACTTATCACAAAAACAATAACAATAAGCCTACAACAATGTTATGAGTAGTTAGCCCATGACCATATCAATGTAGATGTCATATTAATAATTATTCAACATAAAATTAGAATACTTCAGTAAACTAAATTTAATTTGCTATAAAAAAATATGTTCTCTAAAAGGAGTTTTCAAGTATGCTAGCTCTCCGCGGGCCGGACAAAATCTGTCCGCGGGCCGGATGTGGCCCTCGGGCCGTAGTTTGGAGACCCCTGGATTAGAGAGTGAATTTTGTTTCCAGATATTTATTCATCATTAGAAAACATACATGCTTCAAAAAAATAATCATTAGAAAGAGGAGAAGGGGATCTAAAATATGTAATAGTTCAGTTTTTAAAATAAAGTTGATTTATTTTCTATCTAAATTAAACTCTATAGTCCTCCGTGGTTATAATTATGTTTGGAGAAAATAATGTAGAATTTTTTTTATATAGGAACATATTTAACTATCAATTTATCTTTATTCCACAACACAACAGAGGACACAAATCAAAAATAAAACATTAATTTGAGATCATATCAACAGTATTAAAAGGAGAAAAACCAGGAGTGCGCGCCATCTTACTGGAACTAAAACGTGTAATAAAGAAATTGAGAAGAGCAAGAAGCGCTATCTGGCGGTCGAATAGTGGTAAAGGGAAGGTACTTGAGTACTAGAGAATTTAGATTTTTTATAAAATGAAGATATATGCATACACCAAATTATAAAAATTTAGTTTCATAAAGAAATAACTGTTGAACTATGAATAAAAAATTCCCCTATCATTCATTTCTTAGACAATGATTATTTATTTAAAAATCCCTGCAATACTAACAATTTCAAAGTAAATACTTGGACAAACAAGTCACTGTTATATAAAATTATAAATACTGAATATAAAAATTAATTCATTGTAGTGAAAAAAAATCTCTTTAATGGTGTGCAATTTATAGATGATCCATTAACTGTGTCGAGGCCTAAGTAAAGGTTGGCGTAGCATGAATGAAAAGAGTGTGAAGGTGCCAGCACACTGGTGTAGTCATCTGACTGTTTAAAAACAACGATTTGGAAAGGGTGTAAATCAGTCCACTACCCTCAGACAGTAGCGCACACAAGAATTTTTCAAGGGGGAGTCAGTCCATGGTCGAAAATCCCACAACTTGAATCATACCTCAAGACAATACCAATTGATACTCAAGATTTTGTCAACAAAAAACAGTAAAAAATAAATTATTGAATAATTAATTAGTATTAATTAATAAAATAAATTGTTAATTATAAGTACAAGGGAAAATTTTACGTTACATTTATATATATAGGGTTATCATTAATCCAGAAAAACTCAAGGGGGCTTTGGGGGGGGGGTGTCCGAACCCCTGGACTGCCCTCTGTTGCTTCATGTTTCAAGTAACGTAAATTGACCCCTTGCCCTCATGGATCCCGTCTAGGATTGGGGCATTGAAAAAACGGAAGGATAATGAAAATAATAATTGAGAATTTCAGCAGCTCATTTTCCTTACAGCAATCTTAACTTTGCATACAAAAAGCGTAGGCAGAGTATCTTTAAGCTGTACAGCATTACACGAGTTATTATTTTTTTTTTTGTTGCAAACTTTCCTTGTTTTAGTTTTATCCACTTTACAGTTTCAATATAGGCTTATACTCCAATTGCCGTACACTTTTGTGTCGGTCTGCACGATTACCGTACTCACTGCGGTCATGAAACAGCGAACAAGACACTCTACTGCTACGCTAGAAAACCATTTCGATTTTGAGACTATTAATAACAATAGTATAATAATAAACAAGTTTAGTGGTGCATTTACACATTGTGTTCAGAGTTTTCGATATTTTTCTTTTATTGTAACAATGCAGTTCAATACTTTTAAAATGTTTAATCAAAGTTCTTTTGATACCTCAGGTGCTGTGAGGATCGTCGCTAATAAACCTCAGGTAATTGTTAAGCGTTGCTTTAATAAGCAATCAACCAATTGAATTTCTTTTTCATTCCTACAATTTACTCGAAAATTTTTTAATACTATAAAAAAAGCTTAGTCATCACAACCAAAAACAAAAAATTCGTTATAGCCACAACCATTTCACCTACTTAGAACACATCGAATTACAGACACTAGATTGCTAATAGTTTCTACCCCCGCCCCCTCCGAAAGAAGTGGAAATAACAGAGGAATCCTTGAAAAGCATTTGTAATTCAAACCAAATGGTAAAGAGAAACGCCTAACTTGTGGGAAATTCTGAAGCTAATTTATTTCAAATTTATTTTTTGTTCTTTATCATAATTTTGAAAAAATATACTTAAATTGTATGGTCTATTGGAAGAAGATAAAGTCTGCATTGTAAGCATTTTGATTCAGAAAAGAATTCATTTTGTTGTTGTTACTAATGAAGACTACATCTGTCTGACAATGTCAAATTGAGACCTACGAAATTCATCCTGGCAAAGGGCTAGATGTACACCTGTCGGCAGACGTAGCTATGAGCACCATACAGGTACATTTCCACCCTAATTTTGAGGGAGAACATCCTAGGAGTAGTGAGGGGCCTTCCACATCCACCAACCTCACGAGAGGACTTGTGGAACGACGGCTATTTAGAGTACCCTCATGCTACAAAAGCACTACACATTCGTAAACATCAGTCTTCGGGATTCGAACCCAGGCCCTATTTATTGCACAACAGTCAGCGTCGCTAACCACAATTTCGGATGGATGACAGAGAACTTATTTTAAATAAATTTATGAACTCTTTCCAAGTTCCAGAATTCAATAAAAACCATAAATCAAAAATTGTGGAAAAACCTCAAGACTTCAATTAGTACGTTTAATAGCACTCCTTAATTTTGGGCGGGATTCACATAAGCTATTTCCGGCTAACAGGAAAATAAGGAGTGGATCGAGACAGCTCTATTTGCACCCAGATAGGTTTTTTAATGCAGTGCTAGCGTCATCTGTTATGTAATATGGAAACTAAAATAATTGAATAGCCCTATACTATTTTTGTATTACTGTATTAGTCGAATGATTTTTTCTTTTTGTTCTTATTGCATTTTATTTACATTTTGGGTAATTTTTACTTTACATTTCTTGTTATTTTTTGCTTTATTTTATCAATTGTTTTATTATCTTTCTTGTTATTTTAAATACTTCTTTCTTGTTATTTTAAATACTTAATTTGTTTTTTAATTTTCTGTAATCAACTTTTTTATACTTATTGTTTTTTTAAATGGAGACTGAAATGAATGTATATAACAGAGACTTTCTGCTCATTTTTCATGAAACAAAAACTTGTAATGCCCGCAATTTTCTAATATGTTGTTTTCCAATGTATTTCTACATAAAAATACTATTTTAATTCAACATGACTGAAAATATTTTTTTTTTTAAATTCGGCATATAATCTTGTTACGACAAGATTACTCTCAGCTTAATCATTTAACTATTGGCATAAATATGCAATTAAAATATGATATCCTGGTGACTATATTTGATTTCATTATATTGTAATGTGTGTGTTGAAAAAAATAGCTTAAATGTTGTATTAATATAATATTTAATACATGTACATTATATTATATTGAGAAAGTTATTCTTTAAAGGTACTTTTAAAAAACTACTTGATAAGTTGACATATTACTTAATTCTTTTGAAAAAAGAAAAGAATTTAAATCTAGTTTACATGTTATATAAAAATTTAGGTTATTTTTCTAATATTTTATGCTTTAATTTTTCTTCACGCAAAGCAAAAGTGTAGACATTTTAATGAAAGTTACAAAATCCAATATATTTGGCTTTTTCAGTCATATTTATTTTTTATACAATAAATTATTTTTCATAAACCATATTAATTACAGATTAAACTGAAGTTTGAAAAATAATCATGAGATATTTTCAAAAAAATAAATAATATTTTGGATAACAGATGGCGCTTACATTACATTAAAGAGAACCATCTGAGTGCATATAGTGCTGTCTCGATCCATACCTGGAAAATATACTTTAGTAGTCATCATTTTCGTTGCCACTTTCTATATTGCTACTCAGTAAACAACTCAGCGTAGATAATTTGAATTCTTTTTAGGAATTCGAAGTTTTTTTTTTATTCTTTAAAGTGTTTCTTCTGATATCTGTTAGTTTTAATAATTCGAAAATATCCAAATAGTTTTAAAATATTTCATTTAAAGTTTTGTATCAATCGCAATATAAAATTTACTGCCACTGATTTCGTACTATGATTTAAAATATTTCAAGGAAAGTTAATAATTGAAAATAAATAGATCCAATTATTTGCTTGACTCACTAGAATGCACAAGCAATGCGATTAAAACGCATTATTTGCATAACATTATATTTAATTAAAACACAATAAGTGCCGCAACTAGTATAATTGTCATTACTTTAATTCATGAAACTCAAAACCAGAAAGCCTCTTCAAAAAATCTTGTTCAACTGAAAATCCTGAACATTTTACTCACAGTTTGAAAGAGACATTGGAGGGCAAATTTTAAAAGCCAGCAAGACATACGAGTAGAGCTGAACAGCAGTGCTTCTTTTGGAAAAATTTGTCTTGAATATATATATATAGTTCTGAAATAATAGTTCTTTAATCTCATTTTTGTAGAATAATCCTTTTCGATGGAAAACTATCGTTGCGAATTTATTCTCAGAACTACAAGTAGTATCAAATACGGGTTATCAAATAATCAAGTATAATGATAGTGACTGCAAATAACCACTCAATTTCGGACATTATTTTGTGAGTTATTACTTCACACTTGCAGACACTATGTACAAATTCGGTACTTGCATATTAGCGACACCGCAGCGACGCGAGTCGTACCTTGGTAGGAAAACAAGAATTTTACAAGTTTAATTTGGAAAAAAAAACATTTAAACTGTCAGATTTTGGTGAAAAATTGAGCGATTTGCCTGGTGTAAATTTGGTAGCTATTACGTACCAGAAATTCTGTTTAACAGCAATAATTTAAGCAATATTTAATTGCTTAATGACGCAGCTTAAAATAAGTATTGTATCAATATAAAATTCATTACACCACTTATTTTATTCTTGTAATACTGTAAAGTATTTATAACTTTTCACTCCTTAAATAGTAGGCGTAGTGGTAGAGTTTCATGGCTTCTGTGTTCTGCCCATCGGTGGATCCCGTGGCAATTTTGTTGCAGACCGACACAATAGTGAGCGGCAATTGACCCAATGTATCACAGATGTAAATCGTTGAACAGTGGATAAAAATAAATGCGAAAAAAATAAAAAAAAAAGTAAACTTAAATACTTCTAACAGAGTCGTGATAACTCTACCCTCGCTTTTTGGCTATTGGATTCGAAAATCTATGAGCTGGCTCATGAAATTCATTTTTAAAACTCGTTATTATGTTGTCACCTACATTATTAACTTTTTCTTTATTCCTTTAAAAAAACTTGAGTAATTTAAATGAATATCTTGTTATAATTAAACAAGCTGAACAGTGGCGTAGCTAGGTATCCAAAAGCCCTGGTGCCAAAAAAAGGAGGGCATTATCTTGGTTGAATTTATCAAGTAAAAATATATGAATATTCAAAACATACAAAGCTACAATTTTGATTAACTGTCTTTTTCTTGGTATTGTTCGCGCAAGAAAAAACCACTTGGATGGACAATTAAAAGAAACCACTTGGTTTCTTTTTAATTGTCCATAATTTTAGTTTTTTATCTAATACGATTTGTATGCGCTCGACTATTTACTAACGTAAAAAGGAAGCAGAAACATAATACTACGTCGTTGAAGAATCCTTAGCTATTAATTTGTTCGGGAGGATCGAACTAATCCAACAGAGGGCTTAGAGACTACAAAATGGTCCACGATATTCCTTTGAAATATCCATATTTTTCGATAAAAAAAATGGATAAAAATATGGATATTTCAAAGAATGTTCTAATTTTGAAAACAATTTCCAAACCACAGTGGAAATTAATTTTTACTTGCTTATACAGAGATTTTAAAGGGACGCACCGAAACAAAGCAATATGGGATTCTTGTTCCGGACGCCGTGGATACATGTCGTCCATAGACCAAGGAAGCTGGTCCGACAGGACAGATGTTTCTACATCACCGTCAGCTACGGGCTTGGGTGCCAACTGCGATTCACCTTCACGCAAGTCCTTCGGCGATGACTTCATCGTCGAAAACTCAGATGTATTCCGGGAAGCCAGCAAAGCCCGGAATGTTTACGCCGCCTGGGCCAGGAAATTGACACAGGCAAAACCCGCTGATCCTGATCTCCAAAATTTTCACCTGCAAGTTGGGAAGTCAGGTGAGATTGTTAACAATCTTTTGATCAAACTACAAGTTCCCCTTTTCAAGATCCCAGCCAGTGAAAAGGAATTAGATAGAATAATTCTTCGCACCAAAACGCAGGTCGTTGAACCGGCAGCGGCAGCGAAGAACCGAGAGGAGAAACCGCTTCCGGCGGCCCCCTCCTCCCCTCCACCTTCCCCGCGCTCAGTGAAGAAAAAGCGGGAAAAGCGAAGAGCGGATGAGCAAGGCTTCATCCCTCCCCCCCGGCAGCTTGTGCGAAAAAAGCGCACCACTTCTGCTCTCCCCTCCACCTCCACCTCGCAGTCTGGCGAAACGGAAGTGATCAGCAGAGTAACGAATGGAGCACATAGTCCTTTACGGACTCTAATCTCCTGTCAGGTAAAATTATGATGACTGTTATGAGTTAATACTATTGCCCAGTGTAAATAAAAATTTGAAGAATTAAAATATTACAAGTGAATTTTAAGAAAATTAAAATACTTTCCAGATGTGAAAGTTTAAAATTAAATAAAAACACTCTTAAAGTGAGCACAAAAGCAGGAGAAAACGTTAATCTGGAAGTAGGCGGGGCTAGCCCTAGCCAATCCGGTAGCAGCAAACGACCGTAGTTAAAGGGCCGGTTTAACAACAAAGTTAAAGGGCCTGCCTTTCAACAGAGTTGAAGGGCCAGGGGAAAATTTAGAATAGGTTATGAGAATAAAAGTTAAGTGATAAGGAGAAATTTAAAATTAAACGTAATGGATTTAAATTAGTCAAAATCAGGGTTGACCAAGAGATATCTCTTGGTCTTCTGATGAAAGAGTAGGTATTATAAGGGGTGATTTCATGAAGAGTAGGATTTTCATGATTGTCAACATTGTTAAAGAATTTAATGGCTATTTTCTTGATGGTTTGACGGATAGTTTTTATTTTACAGTCTCTTCTGAGATCTTTATTTCTCATATACCAATGAGCATCTAGAATTTGTCTTATAATTAAGTTTTGAGTGGCTTCGAGGAAATTAATATTGGTCGTTGCTGCATGTCCCCAAACTGGGGAGGCGTAGGTGAGGAGGGGTTTCAGAATCAGAGTGTAGATAAGCAGTTTGTTATGTCTACTCATTTTAGACTTTCTCGATATTAACGGGAATAATTTATGCGCGACAGTTTTAAACTTGTTTCTTACGTATGTAATGTGTTGTCTGAAAGTGAGATTTTTATCAATAATGACACCAAGATACTTGGTGTGCTGAGACCAGGGGATTCTTTGATTTTGGAGGGTGATTTCAGGTGGTAGTTTCTTATTGGAGAAGAAAACTGCTTCAGTTTTAGTAGAATTAAGGGCTATTTTCCAGACGGAGAACCAGGTTTCCAGGTGAGCTAGGTGTTCGTTGATGTTGTTGATGAGTGTGTTGGAGTCATAGTGTCTTGAGATAATAGCTGTGTCATCTGCGTACATGCATAGTCTTGTGTTAGAGCATTTAATTATATCATTTACATAGAGGTTAAAGAGTACAGGGCCCAGGATAGAACCCTGAGCAACACCTGCATTTATGGATTTATCTTGGGAGTAGGATTGATTAATTTTAACTGAGAAGGTTCTGTTTAGCATATATGAATTAAATAGAAGAATTAGTGGGGGTGGGATTTTAAAGGTTATCAATTTAAAGAGTAGGCCTGTGTGCCAAACTCTGTCAAAAGCTTTTTGAATGTCTAGGAAAACCGCAGCCGCGCACTGATTCCTATCGTTTGCCTCTTTTATAAACTCAACGACACGGAGAAGTTGGTGAGTAGTGGAGTGACGAGGACGAAACCCGTGCTGCTCCGGGATAAGGATGTTATTCTTATCCAAGTGATCGTTGAGTCTTGCTAAGATAATTTTCTCAGCAATTTTACTTAGTACTGGGAGTAATGAAATTGGTCGATAAGACTGTGGATCAGTTGGATCTTTCCCAGGTTTCAGAATCGGTACAATGACTGCAGTTTTCCATGACGTGGGAAAGTATCTTAAATTTAGCATGTTAGTAATGATATTAGTTATTTTAAAGACAGTTATTAAGGGTAGTTTTTTAAGCATTTTATTTGTAATTCCTTCTCTGCCCGGGGATTTTTTAATTTTGATCTGCTTAATGATGTTAATTATCTCCGAAGGCAGAGGAGGGGGGAGGGGGTCAGAATTATTGGAGTTAGTATCAAAGTACGCATCCACAATGTTTGTAATGATTTCGTCTTTGTGTGGGTTGTGAATATCGTTAAGTTTATAAATTGATTCTCTAGCGAATTAGCAATAAGTTCTGTTTTATGTGTGTCGCTAAGAGCAATACCGGAAGGGCCGTTAAGGGCCGAAATCGGGGCGGCCTTCCTCCTGAATGCCTTGGCAATTCCCCAAAGGGAGTATGGAAGTGATAGAGAGCGCTCCTCCTCCTTTCTTTATTAACCCTAAGGGTGACTGGAGACAGCTCGTTGCCATCGCAAAGATGCACGCGCCCTCGTTTCAGTCCCAAATGGCCGGTCGCTTCTTAAAAGTGACTGTTGCCGATGCAGATCAGTACCGGGCACTGAACTCCTTCCTCACCGAAGCCGGTGTAGAATTCAAAAGTTTTAATCTCAAGGAGGACAGGCCAGTTAAGGTCGTTATCCGTGGCCTCCCCTCAAATACGGAGCCTGAAGATATTCAGGCCGAGATTGAGGCGGAAGGCTTTAAAGTAATCAAAATCTCGCAAATGAGGCATTTTCGGACGAAGCAGCCGATGCCCCTATTCTACCTACAAATTGAAAATGGCCCTAACGCCATAAAAATATACGACTTCACCGAACTCTTTGGAACCCGCATCGAGGTCAAGCCCTTCGATCGCGGGAACAAAGTTAATCAATGCTGGCGGTGCCAAGAATGGTTCCACTCATCCGAGGTCTGCCACCTTCCTCCACGGTGTGTTCGTTGCGCAGGGCCTCACTCTGCAAAAGACTGCACCCTCGAGTATGACGCACCCATGAAGTGCGCTAATTGCTCCGGGCAACATGCAGCCAATTGGAGGCGCTGCCCAAGACACCCCGCCAACGCGAAAAATAGAAAAAATAAGAATAATAACGCGAAGGCCAAGAGCACTCAAGTGCAGAAGAAACCTCAGGCACCGCGCCCGGATATTTCGAACGCGCGCCGTGTCAGTCCCAAACTGGACTTCTCATCAGTAGCCCAGAATAAAATCCCACAGGAGCGTCCTAGCCCCACTACCACTAGTGCACCCTCCCGTACGCCGGCCCCTAGCAAAGATGCCACCATAAACGCCGGCCTCTTGAAAGACCTGCTGGTCCTCATTGAGGATACTCAATGCGTGGACAAACAGGTCTTTTGCAGAGCTTTTAAAAACTCATTACCTGCGCTCCGCACGGCATCTGCGGACGTAGATATGACATGCATTATCTTTGAAGCCTACTGCAGGCTTCGATCCCACCCTGCCTAACTTTCCCAGCGCATGTGCAGAATACCCTCAAAATTGGATTTTGGAACGCATGTTCTTTGCGTAACAAGATCCAAGAACCCCGAGATTTTGTTCACGAGCAAAACCTTGACTTGTTTTTGGTTCAGGAAACCTGGCTCGAGCCAGGTATCAACCCCCAGATCGCTAACTATCGTCTCTACAAAGACGATAGAGTTAGTATTTTTCACCTCAGGCCACAAGGCGGCACTGCTATTTATTGTAAGAATGAGATCGTTCACAACAGTGTCCCCCTTCCTAACATGCAAGGAATGGACGCCACTGCTGTGCAAATTAAAATTAATAACTTCCCACCCATTAACGTAATTTCGGCATATGTCAGAGCGACAAATCGTTGACAATTTCCTTCGGAGGATTTTAAAAAAGTTTTCAACTCCGGTAGTAATCTAATCATCGCTGGTGATTTTAACGCAGCTCACACGAGTTGGCACAATGCCAGGTCGACTAGATTTGGGCAGCAACTCTTCAATCTCTCTCGCAACCTTCGGGGTGCGAAAATTGCTGCCCCCCTCTCCCACACGCATGCTCCCACACCGGGGCATGACGGATCTATTATCGACCTGGCTGTGTTTAAACACATCCCCTTTAATTATAGTATCAGAGTCATTAACGGTCTCAGCTCTGATCACTATCCAGTTATTTTAGAATTTAATTTAATTACCTCTCTCATTAAAAATCCAGAGCAATTAATCACCAATTGGAATAACTTTAAATTTGTTCTAAAAAATAAACCACTCCCCTCTCTCGACCTCACCAGCGAAGAAAGTATAGAGTCGGCCATTGGTCAACTCAATCAAAATTTCTCCGAAGCTTTCGCTGAGGCTTCAAAACCAAAATTTAATAATCCTCCGAAGTTTCTCTCCCCGGAAATTAAATTCAAAATTCGTCAGCGCAACCGGCTGCGGAAAATTTGGCAAAGAAATAGGTGTCCCGAGTCATATTCTGAATTCCGTAGCCTCAGTCGTGAGATTGCAAAGGACATCCAACACCACTCCCGCATACAGTGGGAAAAACATATTGAGGCGCTCTCGCCTCTAGACAACACCCTTTGGAGGAAATCCTCCCAAATACGCAAGCCTTTTCAATCCATTCCCCCCTCGTGGGGTCATTGGGCAGTACAGCTATCGCCCCCATTGAAAAGGCGGAGGTGATAGCGGATAGCTTGCAAACTCAATTTGAACCCAATCACGACGTTGGAAATGACGACCTCGTCCAACGCACACACACAGAGGTAGTGAACTTCCTCTCTTCCTACCAAGATCAGGAGATCGATAAAGCCACGCCATCGGAGGTATCACTCTTCATTAACAGGTTGAAACTTAAAAAATCTCCAGGCCTTGATCAGATTTCGAATCGTATGCTCAAGAATCTTCCCCTTAAGTTTCTACTCTTCATTACCTTCCTTTGTAATTGTCTCCTTAAGCTCAATTACTTCCCCAACACCTGGAAAACTGCCGTGGTCATCCCTATCCTGAAGGCAGATAAAGATGCTGACCTTCCTCAAAATTACCGTCCGATCTCACTCTTAAGCAGTCTGAGCAAAGTATACGAGTTTATACTTCTCCGACGCCTGAATCAACACTGCGCTGCTGCAAATTTACTGATACCCCAGCAGTGCGGTATTCGACCCAAATGCTCGACAGTTCACCAACTGCTCAGAGTAACGGAGTTGATTCACAGCGGCTTCGGCAAGTTTGAGGCCACGGGTATACTTTTTTTGGACGTAGCCAAAGCCTTCGACAAAATTTGGCACGATGGCTTAATAATCAAGCTCATACGACTTGATTTTCCGGCTCCCCTGATCAAGGTCATCCATAACTTTCTCTCCGCGCGCTCATTCCGAGTGAGAGTTGAAAAAACGCTCTCCTCCCCTAGACCAATCAGGAGCGGCATACCGCAGGGGTCGTTGATCTCTCCGCTGCTCTTCAACCTGTATGTGAATGATATCCCGCAAGCTAATCTCGTCCATTTAGCAATGTACGCGGACGATACTGCCATTATCTCACAAGATAAGAGAATCTCCGTGGTAATCTCTAATCTTCAGCATTACGTCGGCCGCGGTGGCCGAGTGGTCTAGGCATCGGATCATGGCTAGTTTGTCATGGGTTCGATCCTAGTACCACTAAAGATCCGCCGTGTAGGGGAGCGATGCACGTTAAATCTGTCGAGAGCTCAAACGTCCTCCCGTTGGTGTGGTGTGGTAGTTAGGAGAGGGGGGTGCCAGCTCAGGTGTCGTCCGCGTCACTTGACCATGGTTCAAAATTACGCGGACCGTCCCCAAAAAGCCCTCGTGTAGCTGAACAGTGGGACGTTAATATTCATTCACTCATTCAGCATTACGTCTCTTTGCTTGAGCTCTGGCTCACGGACTGGAAAATTAAAAAGTCAACGCCTCCAAAAGTGCCTGCCTTATGTTCACGAGGCGAAATCAATTACCAGTGGGCCTAACCCCTGTCACCATTTTCGGCCAACCCGTCCCCTGGGTAAATGTCTACAGATACCTAGGGTTGTTTCTAGACGCAAAATTAACCTTTGCCCATCATATCGGGCAATCTCGCCGGAAGGCGAAGATTGTTCATAGTATGCTGTATCAGCTGCTCTCTAAGAAGAGCAAACTAGCGATCAGGCACAAGGTTTTGCTCTTCAACTCAATCATCAGACCGATCATGCTGTACGGTTCCCCCATCTGGGGCTCCGCCGGCATGTATCACATTCGTAAGCTGCACACACTCTCTAACTCTATTTTGAGACAGATAGTGGACGCTCCCTGGTATGTCAGGAATGAAGTCATTTACCGTGATTTAAAAGTGCAACCCACTCTTCCTTTCATACAAAATATCTCGAAACGTTTTTTCGAAAAAATCCCACAAGTTCCCAACGAACTTATTAGAAACCAGCCTGCTTATGATCCAGCAGTGCCCTCCTCGCTCAAAAGACCACGAGCTCTCCTAGACCAGCATTTCGTGAATTTCCCCTACGCCAAACGGCTCAGGGTGTAATTCACAAAAAATAGAAATGCAATTGGGAAATTTTTATTAAATGCATAATTTTTATTAGAAATTTTTATCTTAAAAAATCTGTTCTTGTCATCTTAAAACTTTAACTCCCCATTTCACCTGTAATCACTTTAGCGTCGTGCTGGGAGTCACGGCTTAATCATTTTCTGAAGCACGATTCGGCGCGGTCGCGAATCGAGGGGCTGTCCCCTTCGATTTAATTTTGCGCTTGAATCGTCTTCATCCGCTCGCCATCTTTAGCAGGCGTAATGCCATTGCCCATTAATTATTCACTTTAACCTAATACTTTTCTTTCATTTTTTAATTTATGTAACTCTATTTTAAGTAACTTTAATTTATAAATTCTGATGTGGAGGTACACCCCCTCGGGGGTAGGAACTCCGTAATTCTACACGCCTCTTGCCAAAGCAATATGTCTCTATCTGACTATAATGGGGTCTGTGACGTATGTGCGTCCCCTCTTTGAGACATCTGGGACTTGCTTCCCACGGTCGGACCAGTTTTTAGAAGAATTGATGACCACACGTGCAAAGACACCTGCAGTCGCTAATACACTGCGACGGACATGTCTTAATTAGCCCCTGCAACCTTTGACCCGAGGGGAAGCATTTCGCCACCACCGGATGTGGGGGGGGGTGAAAGGAGACGGTCAACCGCGGAGGGACCGAAAAAGAACCCGAGAGAAGAGAACAGCGGAAACTTCGCATGGAACGGACATCAACAAGATCCCTCCCTCACAAAATTATTTTGGACTCTAAAATCATCTCATAGTGAAAACTTGTATATTAATGTAAATAATAGCTGTGACAATTAAACTAAATTATTATATTTCAAACACGCTACTATTATTGTATCAAACGTCACAGGTCGAAGAATATGTTAAAATCTTTATATTATTGGAAAAGTGTCGAGTAATATTGCAGTGGTTATATTTCAAAACCATAACTCCAAATATAATAGGTCAATGGAAACACATTCGAAAAGTAATAGGACTCATTCACTGCCATGCAACTTTAGAGCGAGCGTCTTGCCCTGGGTGCCAAAATTTTGTTTTAAAGAAAACATGAAATTTTACAATTGCTCAAGTCGGTTTGACCGACAGCTGCTTTTTGACTGAATGAGCAATGGTGAAGTATGGTGGTAGGCCTAGGCCTGTACGTAGACGACGTTCATCACATGTAGCCAGTTGACCTATTGTCTGCAATTTCCTGTTTTTTGGAGAATCCAACCGGAAATAACATTTGACCGTTGAAATTATTCATATTATGATATTATTAAGGTTGAGTTGAGAACGAGACGAGGCCCTGGGCTCGGGTCCAGTTGGACCATGTCTTAAGACAGATGCATACACAGGAATTTTTCAAGGGGGTGTCCAGGGTCGAAGATATATTATTCTCGGATCATGCTCCAATACGCTGCCCAATGTATTCTTTGGATTTAGTCGCGATTTTTGGGAACAAAAAACAGTAAAAAAAAATTATTGAATAAATAATTAGCATTAATTAATAAAATTAATTATTAATAACAAACACTTAATTAAACTTTACGTATTACATACATAAGATTATAATCAATCGGAAAAAAATCATGGGCTTTGAGGGAGGGGAGGTTCTGGACCCGAGAAACCCTCCCCCCCCCTTGTGTGCGCCACTGACTTAAGATGTCCCTGATTACCAACTAGGCACTCGTAAGAGGGAAAATATAAGATCTTTGGTGGAACAACAGCTACACTTCTATACGCTTAAATTAAATGCTTACTTATTTTCTTTGTACATCTAAAGAATCGAGTCAATACAATCGAACCATTAACACCTTAGTTGATAGAATCAACCAGCAATCAATTGAAAAACTGCATTACAAAGAATCAAACAGTTTAAAGTATTATTGCTGTTACAGTTACAGTTTTTGTGGGATGTGGAGCAACAAAGGCTATTATCCTCTAAAAAGTATTATTGCAATTAATGTGAAATTGACAATGTTATTTAGTTATTTTTCATCTGAGTGAGAGTAAATATTAATGTCGCACTGTTCAGCTACTGGAGGGCTTTTGGCGACGGACCTCGCAATTTTGAACCATGGTCAAGTGACGAGGACGACACTCCCTCTCCTAACTACCACACCAACGGGGGGACGTTCGAGCTCTCAACAGATTTAACTTGCATCGCCCCCCTACACGACGGGTCTTCAGCGGTACTAGGCTCGAACTCGTGACACGCCGGCCACGAGTCCATTACCTTGACCACTAGGCTACCGCGGCCTCTCTTCGGCTGAAAAACAACGTTACACAATCAAGCAAACAACCAATTAGTCGATAGAATCCGTAAATTGAAAAATTATAAAGCAAATTTGATTATTATTAAATTTGTTAGGATCTAGTTCAAGGAGTCTAGAGTCTCTGCCACTGTTTCTAAATGTTTAGGATAAATTATTGTGGAATGAGTCAATTTTCAATCAAAATTCCTAACAGAAAAGAAATGAGAGAGACAATCTTTTGAATTGTAACGATATGGAAACTGCTAATGCAAAGATTACCTAGTTAAAGTACGGAAAACTTGATTCCGTATTACGACGGAGTCAATCAATTAAACGGCAGATTAGCTACGCAACCTGAACATTAATGGCTTTCGAGCTTTAACGGTAACATAAGCATTGTAGAACACATGCTACGAAACTAACGAATAAAAACAATTCGAAATAGGTTTAAACAATTGTGTGTGTGTCAAGAGCCCTTCTACTAATTAATGTATTTTTGTAGGATTTAATCTTAATTTTTTTTTTAAAGGCAAAGTTTCTACAGAATGATTCCCCCAACCCCTGAAATATTGTTTTTATTTTTGTATGGTAGAAAAAAATATTCAAATCACTGTAAATTAAGTATAATTTATTTCCAAATTTAAATCCATTTGCATTTTACATACAATCACAATCGATCATAATAAGGAATGGGTAACTTTCGCAATGCATACAAGTTTCGGCCCATATATCAATCAGATATTATTATGTTGCAATCTTGGAAGAAAAAAATGTATAATCATAAAAACAACGAGTGAAAAGTTTCTTACTACTTTTGGCTTTGTAAGTAGCTCATAGAAATGTCTTGCCATCTCTGACTCATAGTTCCATTATTCTGCCTGTGAAGAGGTTAAGTTTATTTCCAGTGTTGTATATAGTGAAAAGGAACGGGTGATCAACTGTAAATTTGGGGACAGGGGGAGGTGCTGACCTTAACGTCACGACTACAGCAGTGGCAGCGGAAGCCTCGCTTCCCTCTTCGTTTACTTCGATCACTGCCTTGTGATAAATTTCGGACACGTAGATGCCTTTGCAATCACTAATGCCAGTGAGATCGGCTTTGCTGTCGTCGAACGCTTTGAGCATACCCAAGGCTTTGAAAGTCTCCCTCAGACCTTTGGAGTATTCCACGCGGAACTTAGGAAGCGACACTTCTACCTTCATATTTCGCATTTCTTTCTCCAGATCTTCCACAAAAGTAGGAGCCAATTGGCTTTCCAGTTCTCTTAGGCCTGTTCTGGAACGAGGAAGAAGAATCAACATGGCGATATCTTTGCCTTTATAGGGAAGCCTCAGGGCTTGGTATGTAGATTTTTCGACATAGCCAAAACGTTCTTTAAGGTGCATCATGTCTACTTTCGTCGCCTTTTTCTCTTGGCCGTGGTTGTAGAATATTTGAGAGAGAGTATTTCTCTTTTTGAACTGATGTTCCCACATACCCTTGAAGTACACGGCGTTCAGAATAACCATGACGGTGAGGGGACTCAGCCTATCGATTAATTTTTTAATCATGCCTTTGGTCTTGTTCTCCACCCAGTCGTTCACATGAGTCACTGCCAGATTCGGATCCTTGGCGAAGTCTTCCTGCATCAAAACAGCGTGGAAAGATTCCACAAGAACTTTTTTAAAAGAATCCTGGACGGAAAACTTATTTTGAATCATCGCGGCATTGGCACATTCCAAAGAATATTCATTGGAGGATTTCTCGACTGCGGACAGAAGAAGGTCAAAAGCGGTCCTGAGTTCTTGTTCGGACATATTTTCGAACTGAAGGATTCCATTAATCTCGACAGCAGTTTCAGTTCGTGAGCCGAAGTACAGCATAGTCATGGCGTTTGCGAGGCTAAACGGAGAGATGAAAATGTTTCCAGTGTCCTCCTGGGATAAGGTTCTCAGGAGTGTGAGGCCTAGTCGATGACTTGCCTGTGCGATCCCCTTTCCCTGAAAAAGGAAATAAATAAAATAAGGAAAAGTTCTCTTTAAATAAGAGAAACAGAAATATAGGTTATGAAATCAAGCAAAATGGTCAATATCACCCTCTTTATCTATAGGTTTTTTTTATGGCAGGAACGAATTGCTTTATCAAGAAAATGTTCATGGAGTTTTTAATTAATCGAGCAAAACGTTTAAAATATCAGTTATGTGCGAATGGCTCGCAAACTCATTTTTAAGAAGCGATAAAACATTAAGACGAATATTCTTGTAAGCAAATATTTTTAAAAGTTACACAGTTACGAATTTGTTTTAATTTATCAAAAAAAGGAGGGGGGGGGAACCATAAATTTTGATGTGATTTATAAAACTATTTAAAGCTGAGGTTTAGATGATAACTTTATAGAATGTGACTACTTAAATTAATGAGACCGAAGTCATTTTCAGTTGTGGTCAGGTAAATTTGCAACACCTCTGACTGATCTCTGAGGAAGAAAAGTCAGATGGCTTACTATGTTTTCATAATTATTTTTTGAAAAAATTTTGCGTAAGAATTAAATTTTTTTCCAACTTCTAATAGTGTGCGTGTATAAAACTTGCATATTCGTTTATTTCTTAAGTGATGTTCAGCATACAATAACTAAGGAACCGGACTAGTCTTAAAAATCAGCTTTATTAAAAGCAATGTACAAATACATTTTACACCCCTTCCGCATACTCCCCTTCCTTATCAGCTGCATACGAGTTTCCCTCCCTTCAAAGCAGTGCTGAGGCTCATTAGGCTTCACCCTCTTCAGTAAGTAAGCCGTTTTTGCCTTCACAAGACTGAAAGTGCGTTCTCATCGATGCATATTTTTCTCTTTAAGAAATAGGTAGAAGCTGTATGGGGCGAAATATGGTGAGTAGGGTAGATGCTCCAGTAGAGTAATGCGTTTGGCCACCGTGAACTCTTTTACGGAAGAGCATCGGGCGGTTGTCTTGGGGGCAAAATCCACGTGTAGTTGCTCTACTTATCTTTCTTACTAGCTGAAATGCCCGTTCTTCGCACGGGTTAAATTTTAAAAACAAAAATTCTTCTATCATAGCAATTATAACATTTTTTTAGGGAGGGTAAAACCCTGTATGAAGTAGAAAACCAAAAATTAAAAGCATTTTTTTTTCAAATGAATGTTCACATTAGAAATAATTTTAAACAAATTGCAATTTGGCTTGAAAGTAAATAATAATTTAACAAAAACAAATATTTCAATGTAAGAGAGAAAATTAGCAAGCTAAAGAGTAAATAGATATGAATGAATGCAAATATAAATAAAAATTATTACAGAAAAGTGATAGCAGTAGTGAGTTTTTGCTATGGGAGAAATAACCTGCAATAGATGAGCCGAAAGAAAAAATGAATGATGATAAACTGATTCACTAAATGCTATCATGAATAAGAAATATTAGAAAGCATTCAACTGAAAAAAAATTAAATTAGCATTGCACCCATAACTCATATAATACTATCTAACATCTCAGTAATACATCTAATATAGAGTATTAGTTCAGAACTGAAATAGGAATTATATTTTAATTAAAATTAAAAGGTTATTAAAACAGAAAAAGTAAGCCCTAAATTTGATAAAATTGCTATAAACAGTTCTGAAAAACAACAAAAAAGCACATAACTGAAAATCTTAAATATTTAAAATTGAAAAAGAAATAAAAAAATATAAAAGTAACCTTACATATAGTACATTGAAATTATAATATTAATTCAAATCAAAAAGCTACTTCAAATTGATAAGTTAAGATTTGATTTTGATGAAACTATCATAAGCAGCTCAGAACAAAAAAAAAGCATGACAAAAAATATTATACGTAAATAGAAATTCTAATTTAAAATCACAATATTGACAATCTGTTAATATCAGTTTACATTGAGTGTCATTTTCTAAAGTTACATTTTTCTACTTTTTTGTTACAATGGAAAAACATGAAATCTGCCAATAAAGGAAAAGGGTACTTATGTATTGGCGTCACCGCAGCAAAATTTGCACCACAATATCAAAATGACAGATTCTTATGTGTCTTATAAGGGAAAAAAATCAAATTTTGGTGAAAAAAGTACCACTTTGGCTGCAGTGACTCTAATACGTAAGTATCAGGAAAAGTAGTAACCTTTTCAATAGAAGAAAATGTAAGTTCTTAGATTTTATTGCACCAATGTCAATGTTCAAAATAACTCGCCAAGTTGGCAACACTGATTTCACGTGTCGTACCCGTTCTTCGCACGGGTTAAATTTTTTAAAAAATCCAGCTTTTTTTTTGCAAACATGATATATTTTAAAGAGGACTGAGCCATTACAGGGCAGTGTATCTAAAAGTTAGAAGTTTTTTTTTTATGAGTGTTCATATTGAAATTTTGCTTAACAGTTAAGAATGATTTCATATGAAGTATATAATGTAAGAGAGAAAATTAACATGCTAAAAAGGTAAATAGGAATTAAAATATAAATACAAATTATAACGGAAAAGTGATAATAGTAGTATATTTCTGCTATGGGAAATATGAGTAAAATAACATGAAATATATAAATCAGAAGAAAAAATTAATTACGATAAACCCTTTCACTAAAATATTATCATAAATAAAATATTAGGAAGCCTTCAACTGGAAAAAAATTAAATTAGTACAAACTAAAATTTTAAAAAATATCTAAAATAGGCCTATATTATAATAAACTATTAAGAGTTAAATTCACTGTCGCATTAAATTACATGAAGAATGGATGTAATACTATCCAGCATCTATATTAGATTAAATATAAAATTTAGATGTAATACAATAGAGAAAAAATTAAATTAGCAAGAAACAAAATAAAAAAAAACCCATCTAAAACAGATTAAAAAAAGCTACATAAAAAAAAAAAATATGAACCTAATGAGAGAAATACTAAACCTTGATGATAAAAAATTAATTTTTAAACAATACTTTTTTGCAATATTTCGATTAAAAATATTTGTTATTCAGTCGTAAAGAACAAACAAATGAGAAAATACAATGATAAATAATTAGTGATCATTGAAACATATCATATATGGACAGCATATGTATAAATTATATGATCTTCATAAAACTAAATAAGGAACATATCAGAAGCAAAATTAAACCTTGATGTCATGAGAAGTAAAATCGCATCAACATTTAATTTTAAAGAAATCCAAAGAGAAATATGAGAAAATCGTATCAAGCTGCATCTTTTTTTCACAAACATTTTTGGATCACAAATGATATAAATAAATTTATATACTTGAAGATTGTCAGAAGCAAAATTAAGCCATGATATGCCACGTGACAAAAAAAACTGATCAACATTAATCAGCATCTGAAGCGTTTTTCTGTAATGATGAAAATATGGTATTTGCTGATGAAGGAAAGAAAGCAATAATCTTTTTTTTCAACCAAAAAAAAAAAAAAATCATAGAAATGTATACATATGTAACAAATATATACAATGCATATGTATAAAATCTTCAAAAATCAAAATGAAGAACCGATTGTCAGAAGGAAAATTAAACCATAATGCAACACAACAAAAAATTGCATTAACTCAGAATTTTGAAGTGCAAAAGAAAATTACTTTGTTATGCATTCAATCACATCAATAGTTTCCATGAAGATCTTCTTGATGAATAAAGTTAACCTTCTTTCCATGAGATCAAAAAATGATTACTTACCGGTTATAAAAACTATGAGGAGAAAAAAATAAAATAAGCAGCATGTAGAACATATGCCAAAATCTATTTAATAACATGCTGGAAAATATGTCAGAAAATCTCATATGTAAGTAAAAATTCATATTAGCCCTTCGTGTTCTTACGTATTAGCATCACTACAACCAAACTGGCACTAAGCAAATGCCAACAAAATGTGACTGATTTTTTTTATATATAAAAACATGTAAGAATCTTTGTTGTTTTAATATCAAGAAGCGATTAGGATAGCACCAAATTGGCTGTGATGATGCTGTTAAGAATAGTTGACTCCTTTCGCCGTCCAGAGATGGCGCCACGAACTTAACTTCGTTTTCCGGAAACCGATGTGAGTTCGGCGGGAAAATGACATTCCATTCGGATGATTCCGTTGTAATGGTCGCCATTCTTGTGATTATGTGTTGTGAAATGTTTTTTCTTTTATCGTACATGTAAAGGCATGAGTGTGTGTGTGAAGTAAATATATACATGAAAAGTCGACTTGTGAAATCAATGGTGTTCATGAATAATCTTCATTTATATATTGCATTATTCAGCTTTCGAAATACTTCCACAGTGTTCCTATGCCCAGCATGAAAAATGGCGGTAAGTCAAAATCCGTTCGTTATACAATTCATAATTGCATTCTACATCAAACTCAAAATCTAAAGTCTCATTCTCATTCATAACATGTGGTCCGTCGAATCGCGGAGTTATTGATGTGATTTATTCTTTGTTATTTTAATTATTCGTTTCATACTCGATATTCTTATTCTAGTGCATTTATTCTGATGCGGAGTTATTGATGTGATTTATTCTTTGTTATTTTAATTATTCGTTTCATACTCGATATTCTTATTCTAGTGCATTTATTCTGATACGAATTCTTGAAGTATTCTTATACATTCTGATTAATATTATTCGTTTCATACTCGATATTCTTATTCTAGTGCATTTATTCTGATACGAATTCTTGAAGTATTCTTATACATTCTGATTGATATTATTTATTATTTGATTCTAGACTTATTCTTTTGTTCTATTTTGTATAAATATTTTTTGATAGTTGTGTATTTGCATTGTGTAGGCATTTGTTATTATTGGTATAGTTGTGTATTTTGTGTAGAATTTTAAAATTTCATTCATAAATCATGGCTCCAAAACAGTCGAAAAATAGTGGTAAATTTGATTTAATTATAAAAGAATTAAAAGTTTTTGAAAGTAGAATAAATAAATGCGATGATAATAAATCACGCATACGTGTTTTAAAAACCCAGGTGTTGCAATATGAAACTAGATTAACTGAAATATTCGGTGAATTGTCAACGCATGAAAGTGATGAATCATTTGACATTTATATGAAATATAAAGATATATTATTCAATTGGGTTGTTGACCTTGAACAAAAATCTGAGTTTGAGGAAGTAAAAAATAGTATTCATGTAAAGTCTTCAGTAGTTAATTTACCAAAACTTGAAGTTCCGCATTTTTATGGAAATTGCGAGAACTGGATTTCATTCAAAGAGTTATTTAAGGCTTCTATTCTAGATAACAGATCAATAAGTGATCTTGAAAAATTGCAATATCTGCAGGCTTCTGTTCGCGGGGATGCAGCCAAATTAATTCGGGGTTTTGCAATTACTGTGGACAATCTTAAGAACTGTTGGGATATACTGTGCAGTCGGTATGAAAACAAACGACAATTAGCTCTTAGCCAAATAAATAAGCTATTTAGTATTAAGATATCCAGGGCAAATACTTCAAAATTGCTTTTGGAAATAATAGATATTTGCAATGAAGTCATTCGAAATTTAAAAACTTTGGATTTAGAAACAAATTCATTAACAGAGTTGATCATAATAAATTTTCTCATTTCAAAAGTGGATGCATGTATTAGGCAACGGTGGGAATTATCTTTGGAAAATAATAAAATTCCCACTCTTGAGGAATTTAGAGTTTTCATTGAAAGAGAAGCTCGTGGTCTGAATGAGTTAAACTTTGTAAAACCTGACATTAAGAAAGGTAATGTTAAACCATTAAATTCATTTAACAAATCAAATGTAAATACTACTGTTGTCAAATGTAACCAAGTAAAATCAGGGGTAAAATTAGATGTTGGTCAAAGTAACAATTGCATTCTATGTTGTCAAAGCCATGCCTTCTTCAAATGTCCAACTTTTAATTCTATGAATGTAAATGAAAGATGGCAAGTGGTACGGAACAATAATTTATGTACCAATTGTTTGAGGAGTAACCACAGGCTTGACACATGTAGAATAGTATTCTCTTGTAAAAACTGTTCTGAAAGACACCATACATTATTACACAGATATTCAGTCAGTCCTTCAGCAGATACTCAAGCAAATTCTGTTGTGACAGTGTCTAACAATTGCACACAATTGGCAGAAGGTCACGTATTGTTGTCCACAGCATTAATAAATGTTAAATCTAAACATGGTCAACAAATAACTTGCCGTGCTTTGATAGACAATGCTTCTCAAAATTCTTTAATTTCCAAGCAATGTGCTGATCGCTTAAAATTGCCATTAAAACACACCAATCATAAATTAGTAGGTGTAAATGAAACATTTGCTGAAACTTCATTATATTCAACAAATTTGGAATTTTTTTCTTGTGTTTCCTCTGATAAATTTCAAGTAAAAGCTTTGTTAGTCTCGAAAGTCACTTCAGCTATGCCAAACTTTCCAATTAAATATCATGAGTGGCCTCATATCAAAGATCTAACTCTTGCTGATCCAACGTTTTATATTGAAAATGAAATAGACATTCTTCTAGGTGCTGATGTTTTTATGACAATAATTTCAGGGACTCCTATAATGGGACCCAAAGGTACCCCATCAGCATTGCCAACAAAATTAGGTCATTTATTGTCAGGTACCATAAATACACCATATAATCAAAATTCATCCCTAATCTGTCACACCCTTTTAAACATAGACCATTCTTTGAAACAATTTTGGGAACTTGAATCTGTTCCTAAGGAAATTCCGTCAAAGGATGAGGATGAGCTATGTGAGTCTATATTCGTAAATTCTCATATTCGTAATGCTGATGGTAGATATATTCTAAAACTGCCATTTAGAGATGATTCAAGTCTTGGAGATAGTAAGGAGGGTGCATTAAAACGATTCTATTCTCTTGAAAGAAAACTTCACTCTAATAATCAATTAAAGGAACAATACACAGAATTTATGGAGGAATACCAAAACCTTGGTCACATGACGCCTCTCGCATCAGATGTAAAATCTCCACATTATTTCTTACCACATCATGGTGTGATTAATGATAATAGTTCCACAACCAAATTAAGGGTGGTGTTTGACGGCTCATTCAAAAGTACAAATGGAAATTCTTTGAATGACATTCTGCTGACTGGTAAAAAACTACAGTCAGACATTTTTCTAACTTTACTTAAATTCAGATTCTTCCCAATTGCTTTTTCTGCTGACATTGCAAAAATGTATAGACAGATATTAATATCACAAGATGATGTATGCTTTCAACAAATATTTTGGAGGAAGTCTCCAGAGGAACCATTAGGGATTTTCAAATTAAATACAGTTACCTATGGTACATCTTGTGCCCCATTTCTTGCCATCCGAACTTTGAAACAATTATGTGAGGATGAAAAACATCGTTTTCCACAGGCAGCTAAGCTCGCAAAAGATCATTTCTATGTTGACGATTTGTTAGCCGGTGCTGACTCATTGGACTCGGCTAGGAAAATTGTTCACGAACTGCAAAATTTAATGTCAGCCGGTGGATTTGAGCTGCGAAAATGGTCATGCACTCATCCAGAAGTCTTGTCAGACTTGCCAAACAGTCTAAAGACAAATATTTCCTCACATTCATTTAATGATGAGTCCACCCAGAAAATTCTTGGCTTATTCTGGGATCTAAACGAGGATTCCTTTAAAGTAAGAGCAGTCTTACCAGACCAGGTATCCACAAAGAGACAGATGCTATCAATCATCGCACGCATCTTTGATCCTCTGGGGTTTGTCTCTCCCTCAACTATAATTTTAAAGATTATTCTTCAAGACCTGTGGAAGGCAGGGCTTGACTGGGATGATGAGATATCATCAGACATTCTTAATAGATGGAATCGGTTTCAAGTAGAAATTTCATGCCTCAAACAAATAAAAGTTCCCAGATATGTTCAAACACGAAATGCTAAACACTGTGAAATTCATGGGTTCTGTGACGCCTCCTCAAAGGCATATTCAGCCGTAATATACTTACGTGTTGTTTCTGATTCGCCACACTTATTCTTAATGGTTTCAAAAACTCGTGTGGCACCTGTGCAAACAATATCATTACCTAAATTAGAGCTTTGTGGTGCTCTGCTTCTGGCTGAACTTCTAGATACATTTAAGAGATCTCTTAACATCACTCACGATACTTATTTATGGTGTGACTCAACAATTACACTGAGTTGGATAAATAATCCACCGGTAAAAGGAAATCAATTTGTGCAACACAGGGTTGGGAAAATTCATACACTAACCTCAAAAGAATCTTGGCATCACATTCCGGGAAAATTAAACCCGGCAGATTGGGCAACAAGAGGCCTCTACCCTAAACAACTTCTTGAAAATTCAGAGTGGGTAGCTGGTCCAAAATGGCTTCATGATTTCCATCCTTCTTCCAATTCATTTCTTCCTTTCTCTGAACAGCCTGTTCCACTTGTTCCTATTGATCAGTCTGAATCATTAAGTGACTCTGTTGTTCTTTCAGCTGGTGTTGATAATTCTCTTAGTTTCTTGGATAAGTTTTCCTCATACATGAAAGTAATTAGGACTGTTGCATGGATATTCAGATTCTACCATAATTCCAAATCAGTGTCCAAAGTTACTGGGCCTTTATATACACATGAATTAGAAACCTCAATCAAAAAGGTAGTCAAATTGTTACAAAATGGAGAATACCATACAGAACTTAATCTTTTGAAATGTATATAACAAGCCTCTTCCCAAATCTAGCAACCTTCAGTCTTTGAATATATTCCTTGACTCTGAGGGAATTCTTCGTGTCGGAGGACGTCTTCGTCTCCAACAAACTCTTAAATTTGAACAAAAGCATCCTATGCTCATACCAAAAAATAATCACTTTACAAGTCTAATCATTAGACATTTTCATAGGGTCAATTTCCATGCTGGGCAGGAACTAGTTTTATCCCTCATTCGTCAGCAGTTTTGGATACCTAATGGTAAATCAGCTGTCAGAAAAGAACTACACAACTGCGTAGACTGTTTTAAGCTTGTGGCGAAGCCTGTCTCTCAAATGATGGGTGATCTACCCATCGAACGAATCACCCCTTGTCGTGCTTTTGAAAAGGTAGGCATTGACTTTGCTGGACCTATCACGACAAAGTGCCAACATACTCGCAAGGCCAGCAACTTCAAATCTTACATCTGCCTCTTCATCTGCATGTGTACTAAAGCAGTGCACCTTGAACTCGTATCTTCGCTATCAGCAGCAGCATTTTTGTCAGCACTGCGTCGATTTGTGTCACGCCGTGGCTATCCATCAGACATTTATTCTGACAACGGTACAAATTTCGTTGGTGCTTCAGCTTACTTCAAGGACTTGTTTAAATTATTTCACAACACATAATCACAAGAATGGCGACCATTACAACGGAATCATCCGAATGGAATGTCATTTTCCCGCCGAACTCACATCGGTTTCCGGAAAACGAAGTTAAGTTCGTGGCGCCATCTCTGGACGGCGAAAGGAGTCAACTATTCTTAACATCCTCCGGGGGGCGGGAAGATGTAGTCGATGGTGGTAGGGGCAAGACTGCAACTTGAGAGACTGGTCTTGTCATGACTCCACGTGAAGTCTGGATAGTGACGACACGGCATATTCCGTCAGCTCCAGGATGTGTGGCCACAATCCTTCCGGGAGTCCACCTGGTGCTGAAAGAGGCTGGATTCTTGATTAGGACGAGGGATCCTACCGTGAAGTCTTTCTGGCCCTGCATCCATTTGGTTCGGGACTGCAAGGTGTTGAGGTAGGAGAGCTGCCAGCGAGACCAGAACATCTTTCTCAACTTCATCGGAAGAGACCACCTAGAATGAAGACTCAAGGATTGGTTAGTCAGACTGTGATCAGGGAGTTCAAGCAAGGGACACCCGGACACTTTCTTATCGGGTGTCCCTTGCTTGAACTCCCTGATCACAGTCTGACTAACCAATCCTTGAGTCTTCATTCTAGGTGGTCTCTTCTGATGAAGTTGAGAAAGATGTTCTGGTCTCGCTGGCAGCTCTCCTACCTCAACACCTTGCAGTCCCGAACCAAATGGATGCAGGGCCAGAAAGACTTCACGGTAGGATCCCTCGTCCTAATCAAGAATCCAGCCTCTTTCAGCACCAGGTGGACTCCCGGAAGGATTGTGGCCACACATCCTGGAGCTGACGGAATATGCCGTGTCGTCACTATCCAGACTTCACGTGGAGTCATGACAAGACCAGTCTCTCAAGTTGCAGTCTTGCCCCTACCACCATCGACTACATCTTCCCGCCCCCCGGAGGATGTTAAGAATAGTTGACTCCTTTCGCCGTCCAGAGATGGCGCCACGAACTTAACTTCGTTTTCCGGAAACCGATGTGAGTTCGGCGGGAAAATGACATTCCATTCGGATGATTCCGTTGTAATGGTCGCCATTCTTGTGATTATGTGTTGTGAAATGTTTTTTCTTTTATCGTACATGTAAAGGCATGAGTGTGTGTGTGAAGTAAATATATACATGAAAAGTCGACTTGTGAAATCAATGGTGTTCATGAATAATCTTCATTTATATATTGCATTATTCAGCTTTCGAAATACTTCCACAGTGTTCCTATGCCCAGCATGAAAAATGGCGGTAAGTCAAAATCCGTTCGTTATACAATTCATAATTGCATTCTACATCAAACTCAAAATCTAAAGTCTCATTCTCATTCATAACAGATGCTTATATGTAAGTATCATAAATTCTAACTTAAATCATGATATCGGCAATCTGATAATCCCAATTAGTTTGAATGGAGTGCCATTTTCTATGGTACTTACATATTATCACAACCTATTGGCGACATTATATGAAATGAAGCATATGGTTGCCAATTTGGCGAGTTATTAATTAAGTTGGCATTTTTTGAAATAATACGTAAGCTCCAAAAAATCTTATTGCTTTTTACCATTATCGGCAAATTCCATGCTTCATCAATGTAGCAAAATAGTACCAGAATATAGCTTATAACAAAAAGAAAAGGTACTGACGTATTATTGCAACAATTGCCAACTTGCATATGTGAGACACTAAAATAGAAAATATAGCATAATTTAAATTAAAAGGTTATAGAAAACAAAAGAAAATTAAGCCTTAATTTTGCCAGAAAACCTTAAAATATAAAAAATTTAAACATGAATAAAATAAACGTAAATATATATGAAGTAACCTAGTAAACATCAATTCAAACCGAAAAGCAACCTTAAATAGATAGGCAAAGGTCTGATTTAGATGAAACTACCATAAACACCACAGAAAAAATCTTATACGTAAATAAAAATCGGTATTCTTGTGTATTAACATCACCCCAGTCAAAATTTGGACCACGCAAATCGTGCTATTTCAAATTTTTTTTTAAGCATAGTACTACTTTCTGTTAGTAGAAAGTTCATTAGTTGCATTATTGTAAAATACAATATGTGAAAATGCGCTAAAATTACTTGGCCATGCCAATGATTGATATCTTGTTTAATATAAAAATACGCAAGAATCTTTGTTATTACTCCTTAGGACCCAAACGGTTAAGACTGTATTCTGATAGGAAGATGCATCGGTCTTCCAGCTAAACATGTTATATATTTTTTCAATAACTAAATTAGTTTAATATACATTGTTTTACCTTATTTTTGGTATGATTATTCCAAACCTTTTCTGGGTTTAGATTTAATTCTGTCATTTCTTTTCAACTTAAAAATTTGATTTATTTGGTATGCAGTCAATTGTAATACCTATTTTGATTTAAGGCTGTGTCAGGTTTATTATTCTATTTTCATTTTGACCTTTATATGTATATATTTGATTCTTCTGTACTGTTTCTGGTTTTAGATTTTATATAGTCATTTTTTCCCAGCTTAAGAATTTCTGATGACTTAAGTGTTGCTTTCAAAAATTTCGATTCAATATAAGAAGAAACAAACACATAGGTATCCAAGTTTTTGCCACTGAACCTCGTGTTGTTAACAGTTTGAAAATTCTCACCAAAATACAGCAAAGAGATATCCCTTATGAAAAGTCTGGAAACCGAAAGAACAGAGTTCAGACAGCCTGTAACTCAGAAGCGGAGCAGTAAGTCCTAGGGTTCAACATGGCAGTTTTATACGTTTCGCCAGATGAGTAGTTGTTTAATTCATGATCAAGTGTAAATACCTTAAATCTATTCCAGTTGTCGATAATAAATGAACAGCCCGTCGAACAATAATGCTGGATTGCACACAACAAATAAGATATTGAACTGAAGAGACAGAAGCCATCACCATCATTTGGGACAACTTGGCAAGGGGATGTATCATACCTAAAATTCAACAGCTCGTATACTTGGGTCATTGTTTAGAACAACATATTAATCAACATTAACAATTGAAAATAATTACCTCTAATGGTAGTTCATAAAATAAACGTGGCACTTAACCTAAAATAGTAAACACAACATTTAAACAAACATCTAAACAATCAACAGTAATAACTGGAAACCATAAAAATGCATATTAAACCAATTCAATTTAGAATTACTGTAAAAAAAAAATTATAACATGAAACCTCTGACCACAAAAAAAAATCAGAAATTCTGGAAGATAAATGACACAGTTTAATCTAAAACCAGAAACAATACAGAAGAATCAAATGAATACATGTAAAGGTCAAAATGAAAAAAGAATAATAAATGTGACGCTGCCTTAAACCAAAACAGAAATTACAATTGACTACACACAAATCAGAAATTTTTAAGCTGAAAAAACAACAACAAAATCAAATCTAAACCCATAAATAGTTCGGAATAATCATTCAAAATATAAGCAAAACAAAAGTGTATATTAAACGAATTTAATTTAGTTATTGAAAAAATACATAATAGGCTTAACTGGAAAACCAATGCATTTTCCAACTGTTATCTACTGTTATCAAATTAGTGTTGCCAATCGGAAAAATAAAATTTAGAAAAAACATTTTCTTAGGATGATTTTTTTCGAAAAACAACTGTAATTCCTCCACTAAGAGTTAAAAAAACGAATAAATACAACCATAAATAAGTATATTTACTATAAAATGTGTTGAAATTCCCCCCAAAACAGCTCGAAACATTAATTTTCGCAAAGTTAAGACTTGGCATGGCTGATGACGTCATATCTCCATTTAACTGAAACATCGCATAAAAATTGAATTTTAAAAAAATCTAAAGTGAATTTCGAAAAAAACTCTTCGAGGTTAATAGCATATCGACATTTAGCTTCTACATGCCAAGTTTCATACATCTGGGTTGCTTAATTTCGCCGGAACAGCTGAAACACACACACACACAAACTCTTTCTTTTATTAGTATAGATCATTGTTTCTCTAAGCTTTCTCAGGACCTTAATGTAGTACTGCTGTCTTACCGCTTAGCCACGAGGTTCCTATTTAATCAAGATGATGCCATTAATATAGAGCAAAAACGATGAGCATGAAGGGTTCTTGAAGTCACAAGATTGACCAGAACACACGTTCACCTACTTCAACAACTTCCCAATCTTCCAAAAATTATTTGTGCCATTCAAACATTTGACTTTGTGACGTACTATTATCTCGAAACACTCCTTTAACAATTTAAAACTCAGTTGGAGTTTTCCTTTTTAATTTCACAAGGAATTTCAAATTTATGCGCAACTTGATGACTACCATCATCGCGGTACTTCGACACGTAAGACGTCTTACTCAAACAAGGATGAAAAACAAACTGAACTAGATAGATGGATGGAATAGCGTGCTACAAAGTGGCGTTACGTGTATCCCTGCAACCCCCGCACTGCGGGTGGGCCCAAGGCTTCTATGGGGCCCAAAGCCTGACTGACGCCATGAACGTAGAATTTCTCAAAGCTCGCTTCACATTTTTCAAAATCGAATTTTTAAGCGATTTTCCAATCAGCGATCAAACGTCATTCATCATTAAAACTTTCATACGCTCATTACATATCTTTAATCCTATAGCCAAATCAAAAAACTTTTTTTTCATTTTCTGCAATCGAGGCAACGAGAGATACTTTTTCTTTAGTGGGTTTTCTTTTTAAACCTTAATTACTAACAAATAAAACAGTCAGACGGGGAATCGGATAAAATGCTAGGGAGATACAAAAATTTCAACACTGTTATTATTACTGCATACATTACATTAGCAGTAGGGAGGGGAAAAAAGACATAATTTACTTTTTAAGAAGCAGCAGAGAAAATTATTGGCGTCTTTAGTGTTTCAATTTCATTTAGCAAAGTCGTAAATAACGTACATCTGTTATGCTTTTTTCAAGTAAAATAGTATTACGATACTTGGAAAAGCATAGAGAGCATTTTAAATGAGAGCATTTGATGATAGATTTATGAGCATTCAATCAAATGAAGCATAATGAGAAGAAAGCATAATGGAATGCATCAGTTCTTTATTTCATTTTCATGAAATCTTTTTTGCGTCATACAAAGAACTCTCCTTATTAAAAGTAGCAGTATTTACGCTAGAATGTAATCGAACTTAGGTCAAGTTCATCCCAGGATTCAGAAATATAGAATCAGGTAAGTGATACCTTTTTTCTTTCGTAAAAATTTTAAATCTAAAATTATTTTACAATGTTTGTGTCTTTCTTGGTGTTCGTTTTCATTCAAGTTTCCAGGTTATCTATCGTTAGAGATTTCCAGTTTTAATAAATATTATAAATACTCTCTAATGTTATACATTATTTACTTCGTTTACTCATACTCCGGTTGATTTTGCATTCAGAAAAAGTTTAATGAGGTACATTTGGCAATCCTTTGTGTATATGTATATATATATACACTTGTTGGAAAAGAGTGTTCTTAAGGACGAATGAGAGCTCTGAAGAAGCCACTGGACTTAATAATTCAATGCCGAAACGACTTCAGGAAGTTTTCAACACACGGGGTGATCCAACCAGCTATTAAATAGCTCATTATCCTTTTTAAATAGTTACTATCAAAACAGTGAACGCAGATTTTTTCTACTTGATTTTTGTTGGTATCGCTACAAACCTCACCTTATTTTCAAAGCTATGGAAAGCAAACCGAGTTCACTTTTGTTATTCTCATTACTCGGAATGAACTAAATAACTAAATAAAATATAATTTAAAAAATATTTTTAAATTCCGGTTTTTAAAATTTTTTTCGACATTTATGTAAGCAGTACTAGGTGAAGCAGACTTTTCTAGCAAGTATATATTTCTAAGATCCGGCTTGGGGCCCAAGACCTGACCTTGCGAGGGAGGGGCCCAATTATTTTCCGTTACGCCACTGGTGCAACCAGCGCCGACCTCCTTCACACCATGCTTAACGACTAGATCATGCGCAGTCCAAGAATGTAATGGTCACACCTTGTATATATTATACTGAAAGAACTTTTAATTAAAAACAAAATCTGAAATAAAATTACGGGAAAAAAACTAGGCATCAAATTTTTGTGCAAAAATGTAAAATATGCTGTTTTTGGCGGGAGGGTGGAAAAAAACCCAAGTCACACTAAAAAAATATTCACAAAATTCTTTCTATTATGCATGCGAATGACTGAATTTTCGACGACAATAAATATCAACTTCGGTCAAAGCCCTGGGTCCTACTGCTCAAATAGCATATTTTTTAAAAAAATTTCTAATTGGCCTGCGGATTAGTGTTTACCATTGCAGACTTAGTATATTCCCCGGGAGCTAGTATCACTTTTTTAGTGCTGCACCAAAAAGATGGAATACCAATCGTCTGTAATGTAATTTTGACACTCATTCTCCCTCCCCAGAGGAAGACACCTGAGTTCTGATGATGCGAAATGGGAACAAGGAATTCAATTTTGCTGAGAGCACAAAAGTCAGACAGGCACTCTAGGATTTTTAACATGCCGCATAGTCATACGACATGATCGCTGTCAATTTTCTGCATAAATAAATTCGGAAACGGGCAGCCTACTCATTAGAAATTTCTAACAGCTATTATTATGATACAAAACATTAAAAAAATTAAGTCATTTCCTACTTGGGTCAACAAAGAAAAATTTTATTTTAGTTACTTTTTATAAAATAGTTACAATTAAAATAAATATGTATGTACACATATGACAGAATCACAATATTAAGTGACAAAATAGATAGTGTGACCTTGCAATTTTCCTTTTTATATACGGTGTTGGGCTACTCTTTTTTATTTGTCACTATTTTTATTTATTAATTAAATTTAATTATTCTAATAAAATAAGTTCTAAGATAGTCCTAATCTCAGTTGGGATTAATGCGTAACAAGTACGTTCTGTTCTCCATACAGTTTTCGAATGTCATCTAGCGGAGTGCAGAGGAATTTAATTTGATTATATCTCAACTTTACAATCTACGAGAGATTGGACTGCGGAGCGTAGTCCTTCGCTCTCTGTCTTGAAATGTCCTATGGTTTGTGTTGTGAGCTTGGTCGGTGGGAGTAGGTGTGGCTTCTGGAGGAAGGGACCAATGAGGAACTCAAGAGAGGAAAATACTTGATCCTATTGGTTGTCGAGGGAAAGCTATTTTGGATTTAGACTGCCCTTTTCAGAGAAAAAATATTTAACTATCGAAATTAAAGAACTGTATATAGAAAAAAAAATAAAATTAAAAAAAATAATAATAAAGTTAAGCAATTAACTATATAGAAGCGATTCTAGTAGTAGAAAGGCTTTTTGCTTGTCGTCTTTAGTTGTTTTAACAACAGGGAGTAAAGAGAGGAGTTATGGCATTTTTTTGACAAGATCGGAGAGAATTTTGAACAGTTTTATTTTTAACTAAAAATTTCCGAGACCTTTGCTTCGGAGGTGGAGAAATCTTGACAGATTGTTCCTCTTGGTTATTTTAATTTCCATGGGGATGATAGAATTAATTTTGGTTTTCTTACCGCTAACCATGTTGGCGAAGGACGACAACATTGTTGCTGAAAATTGGCGATGCGTCATTTAGATTAAGTGGATAAACAATTATGTACAACAGCCTCAACAATTAAATAAATTAAAAGTAAAAAAACTTTTTTAAAAACAAGCTTTTATTTAAACGCGCTAAAAAGAATAAAATAAATTTTTATTTAAATTTTTTTTACTATCAACTTATAACGTCATTACACAATTTATATGATATAAAAGCTTGTCGCAAGATTAAAGCACTCTTATTTACTTAGTTTGAAAATTTTAAGAAATTGAAATCAATCAGATCAAGTTATTTAATTTACTTGTTTATCTGCAGAGGTAAATCTCGCGACAAGCTTTTATATCATATAAATTGTGTAATGACGCGTTATAAGTTGATAGTAAAAAAAATTTAAATAAAAATTTATTTTATTCTTTTTAGCGCGTTTAAATAAAAGCTTGTTTTTAAAAAAGTTTTTTTACTTTTAATTTATTTTTTACTTTTTAGTTATCACTGGACAGGTTTCTTAGTCTGTTCATTTCATTCAACGTATCATTGTTGCTAGGTGTTAGCCGGTTATTTTCGAACAGTCGAGCTAAATGAATTCTCGCAAAAAGGGTACTAGACGAAAAACACAATTTTTTCTTAAATCCGTACATTTTAAGCAATTTTTTGTTTCATTCTTCGTACAGATCTTGGGTAATATTATCCTACACACGAAAAAAAGTTTTATGAGATTTTCTTCATAAATGACAAAATTATTAAATATTAAAATGTTGAGTATTTTTTGAAAAATCGTAAAAAAAAAATTTCGACATTTTATTTTTTTAAATGACTGATTCTAAAAGAGCAAATCATGAGCTGTTTTAGTACGGAATGTCGATTCATTTAAACAAAAATAAATTCATGCGCGTCGATTTAGACATTATTTTCATAAAAACGCATCGATTTTGACTTCTTTAAAAAAAATCGTAATAAAAACAAATATTATTATTTTGTAAAAAACATTATACCGTATCGGGACGAAATAAATGATCTTTCCGATTCTATAATTATTTTTTGTCTGAGCTTCATAGATTAACCTCTTAAGCGGCCAATTTTTTTGACCAAAATTTTCCCAAAAAAGCCCATTTTTTAAACTGCATGTAACTAAGCATAATAATTAACAGAACGCGCGAAAATGGAAGATTTTTATTTTAATCTCCGGTTTAAAATTTTACTCGCCTTTTTTTATTTTATAATTTTTGAACACAAAAACCCTTAAATGTTTGCTTTTAATAAGTACATTCTGCGTACTATGAAGAATATTTCACATATATCTTAAAATATATTTTCTTCCACTTACCAAAAAATTTATGTTCATACCTCTTTTTCATACGATTGATAGGATTTCATGTGTGTGTGTGCATATTTATATGCACACACAATATGAAGAATAGTGTAACACACTAAGTCTTATATTCCAATGGGGATAGAGATAATATCCACTTCTTTGGATTATCTATCCATTTTTCTTTTTCTTAGGCAACACATTGTACATTGCCTTGTAAATTCCTGTTCTTTATCCAATATTTTCAAGAATATATGTTCTTGCCTTCAGTGAAAAATTCTCACCTTCACCCCCCTCAGGGGGCTCACTTTCTTTAGGTGAGTACGGGTGTCACAATCCCGAGGTGCCCTAGTGATCTTTTTCTTTTTCCAAGGGGTTTACTGTCTTTGGTAAACACGGGCTTCACGAACCCGGTTTACCCTAGTGATCCTTCTCTATTTTCGACCCTCTTTCTTGTCATTCAATTCATTCTTTCTTTCTCTCTTCCCGTCTAGACCACAGATATTAAAACAAATGTTTGGCGCAGTATAGCCGAAATCGGCTCTTGCGCCAATAAACCCCAAAATCACCTCACCTCACCTCTCACCTTCACCACTACCAAAATTCTGAATGAAGAGTAGTTCAGTACCATGGACAAACTCTCTCTCTCTCTGCATCTCCTAAAGACACACTATACTAATAACCTTATTATAGGAATAAAAATGTCTGTTCAAATAAAATATAGAAAGAAAAAATTTCGGTGCCTGTACAGCGCACGGGCAAACCGGTTGTGGCTAACTTTCAGTAGTCCGTAAGGTGTATGGGCAAACCAGTTAAGGGGTTAAAGTTAGAATTTCTATAATACTCCATCTCAGTTTAACTTGGCAGCGATGAGAAAGGTATACAATGTACCAATCTACTTCAAAAATAGCTCTACTTTTTTTGTTTTGAATTTAAATCCAAGAAAATAGATGAAATTTGTAAAAAAAATTGCATATGTTGTAGAAATTAGATTATTTTTACGTTGTAGAAAGGTAATTATTTTTTAGACAAAGTTAATTAATACAGTCAATAGCGCAACGTTATGAAATTCCAGTTTGGCTGAAAACCGATTTTCGACGCCAACTTTTGTCATTGTTGTAACAATAAAATTATTACAACAATGCAGATATATCCAATTTGGCGCCCAAAACTAGTTAAACGTTTTTAATTAATATCTTTTTAATTAATTGCAATATCGGAATATAAATGGTCAAAACATGCATTGTCATCCAAACTAAACGTGTATACAAAATTTTAGCTCAATTGAAGGAAGATATCAGCTTCAAAATTGAGTTGCAAGATTCCACCCGAACAAATTACATACATACATACATACATACATACATACATTGTAAGTTAAATAAAAGCTTTTAAAAAGGAAAACAAAGAGAAAAAAATCCAATGTTTCACCACAACAGCAGATCTCTCATAGCATTTTAGTGAGTTTATCGTAATTTTTTTACTTAATATTCACAACTTTTGTGCTTATTTTTTTTTAAAATTCTATGCGCATAAAAATCTGCTAAAAGGTATCGCTAAAAGCAATGATTCTCAAACTCTTTTTTGTTTTTAACCTTGTTGCGATACACTTTTAACAAATTGAAAATTTGGCGGACACTAGTAATAAAAGAATTTTACTTGTCTATAATACAGTGTGTAAAATAGTTTATGACAATAATTTTCAATGTTAAATGAAATATGTACGACAAAAGCAACCTGTTTATAGAGTAATAATCAATTACAAAATAATTATAAGAATACATTTGAATTAAATGAATAATTAACACGTTCGATGAATACTCGTAGTTGGTAAATTGGGTTTCTTTGCCAGCAACAACATCATTCGCGTTACTGATATCCTTATCTAAATCGCCGACTACAAGTATCAGCACAGGGAACAAAAATGTTACTTCATATGCCGACTACTAGCCTACTCGTGTACACTTATTTTTGGCTAAAAGTAATCTTTTTTATATCTATATTTAAATAATAAAACCACAGAAAACAATTTAAAAGCATAATATCGGAGATATGACTTTGGCATCTGTGAACAGATGCACTATCTCAGCATTGGCAGCGAACGTGTTAAGGAAATCTATTAAAATCTTCTATTACAAGTTTAACGTTTTCAACTAAAATTCAACTCAAATCAGTTAAAAAGTTTTTAAATTATTTTCAAATATACATTAATTTCATTTGAAACACTTTTTAAAAAATTAAATACATTATCTACCCGTGAGTATTTGGACACTCATGCAAATGAGAATATCTGCTGCCCAGATATCCTCAAACGCCAAGCCTCCTGAAATTAAATATCGTGAGTGAAACAGCATTGACATTAATCGCATTCAAGATGCCACCAAGTCAGAGCTGTCTGATTGTGAAAAGGGCCTAATGATCAGATATCACAAAAATGGCAGATTTTCAGGGACATATTTAGTGAGTTAAACATTCCAAAATCAACAATGGCTTTTGTGATTAAAAGGTGAGTGGTGAATGTTGGATTGTGCTTCGACCCAGTAGACCCCCAGAACTAGGAGATAGAGACCGATGAGTGCTGTCCAAAGAAATTCGGAAAAACCGTACCGAACCAATGACTCACATACTCCAGGAGTTCCAACAAGCATGTGGGACTATTGTTTTGATAAATACCATCTTCAAGAAAGCACATTTACTTGGTTTCCATAGTCTTGCTACCACCCATAAGCCTTTGCTTATAAAATCCAACCATGCTGCTAGATTGAATTGGTGCAAGGCACTTCGAAATTGGACAGCAGATGAGTAGAAACAGCTCTCGGGAGTAATGAATTAAGATTCAATATCTACCAGTCGGATGGCAGAGTCTGGATTATATAGGCATATGCCTGGGGAACGCCTTTTTCCAGAATGCATTGTACCTACAGTAAACTTTGGCGGAGGTGGAATTATGATCGGGGATGATTCTCGCGACATGGACTGGGACCCTTGATCCCAATTCATGGTAAGCTAAACGCCGGCTTCTACTCCACTATTCTAGACAACAATGTGGTTCCCGTGCTGTGGAAATTTTCCGACTGGATCATTGTTACTTTTGAAATGACGCCACTTGCCATATTGCGAGGTATACCATGAATTGGTGAAATGACAATGGGTGAACCGACTGGACTGGCTTGCCCAGAGTGCGGACTTGAATCCTATAGGAAACCTCTGGGACGAGTTTGATAGCCGAATTAAGGGGTGCAGCAACCGTCCGAAATCAGCTTAAGTACTTACATGTTTTCTCCCAAGTGGAAGAAAATGCTAATGTCCATCATTTAAACACTTATGCAAAGCATGACCCGGAGGGTTAAGGCTGTAATTGCCTCTGGTGGAGGCTCTACCAATTATTAAGTATGGATAAATTTTGCTCATCTCTTTTATCACAGGTGTTCAATTACTTTCTGGAGGCAGTGTACGTTAAAAGGGTGGGGATGAGTACAAAGTACTTGAAATGAAAATATTGAATACCACAAATACTTATTAATACGAATTCAAATGAACCAAAAGTTGCTAAATCTGTCAACTAATGAAAAAAAAATTTGTATCGAATAAATGACAAATTGCCGTGTTTTAGATAATTTTTTTTTTAAATTTTAAACACAACACATGAAGCAATGTGTCGGTTAAAATTCTCACTTGTGCAGTTATTTACCGTTGTCTTGTTTCATAAGACGTGTTCTTTTCGCTCTACAAAGTATTTAGCTATGCACATTAACTTATTTTATGAATTATTTTGTTTAATCCAAACGACTTCGAACTATTACCCTGAATTAAAGAGAGAGGATATATCAAGAGACGCTCCCTTATGAAATGTTTTCCCTTTGTAAAAAATTATTCTCACAACTTTCTATGAAAAAAAACTCATATTATTCAACCATGTATTAAAATTCCTAAATCATAAGATAGTTTGTAAGAATCGAAATGAAAAGAGAATGAATTAATTCCAGATAATATATGCCTGTATATTTTTACAAGCTTTTACTTAACTTGCAATGTAATTTGTTTGGGTGGAATCTTGCAACTGGATTTTTACCTACTTTAAAAAATCAGATTAATTCAAAATTTTGCACACTTGTTAAGGGCTAATGACAATACAATAATTTAAAAATTTTGTTCCGATATAGCAATAAGTTAAAAAGATATTAATTAAAAACGTTAAAATGTGCGAATAGTTTGCCCCGTATGCAATTTATTCCACCGATACACCGAAAATTCTGACGGGGAAATATTTCTTCGTTTTTAAAACTATTTTCGTTGTTTTTAAAACTGCAGTCCTATTGTCCGTAACAAAATCAGACAAAAAATAATTCCTGAATCGGAAAGATCATTTATTTTGCCACGATAAGATTAAATTTTTTTTTTTACAGAATAAAGATATTTTGCATTTTTTTCTAAAATGAGCCAATATTAATTCTTTTTTATGAAAAAAATTTTTCAATCGTTCTGAATGAATTTTTTATCATTGTAATGAATCAAAATTCTGTACTAAAAAAGTTCATATTTTGCTCTTTTAAAATCAGTGATTTAGAAAATAAAATACCAAAAGACTTTTTTTTCCACAATTTTTTAAAAAACACTCAAGCATCTAATTAAACATTTAATAACCGTTATTTAAAAAAATAATCACTCGAAACTTTTTCCCCAGGTGTCAAACCTTATCATTCGTAATCTATCCAAGGATTGAAAATTTTACTTAAAAATATTACAAATTTTATATATATATATATATATATATATATATATATATATATATATATATATATATATATATATATATATATATATATATATATATATATATATATATATATATATTATATATATATATATTGAAGTTTTTGTTTTTTCCATCTAATAAACTTTTTTCGAGGAATCATTTTATACAATTCTTTCCTAACAATTATTGTTAAAAAATTACCTCTGTTTGCTATCGATGTGTGAAGTTTGAAAGCATTAACTTAAAAATGATGCTCTTAAAAAGAATTTAAGACTCCATGGAGCTTCGTTTCGCAGAGTTCACCTCTATTTTCTTCACGTAAGCTAATTTGAAGAGCAAGTCTAATTCCAGCAGTCATATTATCGCGTCTCCAAATATCAAAGTCAAGGATAAATTCATCTCAATGAATAAATGATAGTTTAAAAAACTGAAAAACCAAGCTCTTATTAATTGAACTAAAAAATGAAAAAATTTAATTTTAGTTTAAAAAAAAGCTAAAAAAACTAATTGAAAATTGGTTATGGATGTTTGGACGCAAATGCTGGATGTTATATTTTACTTCCAGAGAATTTTGCAATGTTGAAGAAAATGATGTAAATCTTATTGCTCAAATTTACCCGGACTTGCAACAAAATTTAAATTGGGAACAGTGGTTGCGCTCAAGATCAATATTGCCGCCTAACAATGACATTGTCCATAAAATCAACATTGAAAATTTAAACGACGTGCGGGGGGGAATTGAAGAAATATTTATCAGTGAATACAATCATGGATAAAGAACAAAGTACTTCATATCCCAAGGAGTTCTTAAACTCATTTGAACTTTCGGGTGTACCCTCACATAAACTTCAATTAAAACTAAATGTACAAGTTATGCATAATCTTGATTCTCCTCGACTATGTAAAGGAACGAGGCTTTGGATCACAAAACTGACGCAGAATATACTTGGTGCCAATATTTGAACACATGTCATGAAAAAGGATAGTGTTATCATACCTCGAATTCCAAGTATCCGCACTGACCTACCGTTTCAATTCAAACAAGTTCAATTTCCAGTTTTACTGTTGCTATTAAAAAAGTTGACATTTCAGATAGCAGGGGTGCATTTGGAAAAGCAATGTTTTTCCCATGGCCAACTATATGTAGCCTGATCGGTGTGTCCAATGCCCAAATCTTCACTTATTTGCAACTGACGGTAGAACATATAATATGGTATACAGTAGCATCTTAGAATAATATTCTGTTTTGAGTTCTTTTAAAGAGGAATTATATATTAGACGTAGATACTTTCGATTTTTAAAAATATTAATAGTTTAAGTTATTGAATATTTGTTGTTAATTATTATAATAAATTACATTTTCAGTTTTTTAAAACTAAGCTCAATTTTAGAATTTTTAAATTTTATTGGTTCCAGTCAAGCAATAAAAAATCTACCATATTATGTTATTTACTTTCTAATGATAATGATTACGACTTTGACAGTTATTTAAAGACATCAACGCAAGCGGAGCCGCGGGTAAAAGCTAGTTTTACCATAAACTGCTGAATCGGCAACAATTAAATTTAAAAAATCATTTTGATAACAAATCAGTTGAAAAGAATTTTTTAAAAAAAAAGATAGCAGTATGTTACATTATCATTAACATTAGTACTACAGTACGAATATTGAAACTTCTTAGCGAATACTTTCTTTTCAATTTTTAAAAAGAGAAATCGCTATTACAGAGTATACACATATGTGTGTGTTTTCATTTTATTTTAAGACAGAAAACAAATAATACATTCGCAAGTTTGAGGATTAAAAAAATCCTGAAACACAGAACACACATCTATATAAATAAGATACATGACGAGCGACAGCGAGTGATCGCTTTTACTCAGTAGAAATGTGAAAAAGAAAAATGACTGAGCTGCGATGTGAACAAGTCCCAAAAAGGGGGATGGACGAAGGGCCGTGGGCGAACCAATCAGGGACGCCGAAGGCGTGGCCTAAGACCGACTGAGGTAGAAACTTGCTTGCTCATTCGAGCCAAAGTAGCGGACGAGCGAGGTTGTCGGGCAGGAGCTAAAAAACGCGAATAAATGGAGACAAAAGGCTGAAAAAAAAGAAACAAGCATACAAAACAGAAAATCAGTGCAAATCTATTGATCTAGAGTGCATAAAAAAAGCTATTGCGCTAGAGGGGAGGGCAAGTGAGCTGGCTACGGTGGGTGAAGAACATTTTGCCACTTTGTAGTTTTATATGCGTAATAATGTTTACTATTGGGATTTGTGAAGAGCGTTTGCGCTCTGATTAAAGGGTTTTCATGATTTTGAATAGTAAGGAAGACATTTCTAGATAATTTAGTAATATAATCCCCAATAGATTCAATTTTAAGATCGCGGTGCAGAACATTATTTCTAACGTACCAGGGCGCATTTGTAATCATTCTAAGAACTTTATTTTGAATAATTTGAACTTTTTTGAGATTGGTGGGGACCGCAGCTCCCCATACAGGGGCTGCGTACGTTAAAATTGGGCGAAGAATCTGTTTATAGAGCAGAACTTTATTCTTTAGTGATAAAGTGGACCTCCTTCCAACCAGCGCAACGCTGAGATGGATTTTGGCCCAGAATTTATCACAGATGTGTTTGATGTGATTTCTGTACGTTAAAGAACTGTCTAAAAACAGGCCCAGATAACGAACCACATTAAACCATTCGATCTCTTCGTCAAATAGAGAGAGTGTACGAGTAATTTTAGAGCGCCCGTGTTTTCTAAAAATGATGGCTTGTGATTTGTCAACATTTATTGCAATCCTCCAGTCAGTAAGCCAAGATTCCAGCGTTTGTAGGTAGTGTTGTAAAGCGTTACGAGTCACATTGAGATTCGCTCCTTGAGAAAGGACCGCAGCATCATCTGCAAATAAGCAAATGCTGACGCTGGGGTGATGGGGAAAATCGTGTGTGAAGATATTATAGAGGTAGGGCGAGAGGCAGGACCCCTGCGGTGAACCTGCATCTGGGAAGCCCTTGTTCGAAAAGTCAAGATTTACTTTAACTTTGAACGACCTGTCCTTTAAAAAACTGTAAATATAATTTTGACTAAATAATCAGGGAATTTCAGTCGAATCATTTCATAGATGAGCCCATCATGCCACATCTTATCGAAAGCTCTTTTGACATCAAGAAAGACCCCAATTGTGTAGAGTTTATAAGTGTAACCTTCATTAATGAAGTTAGTGACTCGAATTAATTGATGAACTGTAGAGTGTTTATTACGAAAACCGCACTGCTCGCCTGGAATGCAGTTAAACTCATTACAGTGGTTTTTGATTCTATTTAATAAAATCTTTTCATAAATTTTCGCCGTGGCACAGAGGAGGCTTATTGGACGAAAATTTTTAGCTAGACTATGGTTTTGATTGGGCTTAGGGAGCATAATCACATTGGCAGATTTCCACAGTTTTGGAAAGTAGTGATGTTTTAAACAAGTGTTAATGATTTTTGTGAGATGAGTGATAGCGTTAAGTGGGAGTAATTTTAAGGCATAATTCGGTATATTATCCGGGCCGGAAGCTTTTTTATTCTTTAGGTTTTTAATGATTTGTTGAATTTCCACTGGGCTAGTGAGGGGTGGAATGATTGTGTTGGAATTAGTGAGGAAGTCTTCGATCTCTGACTCAACTAATTCAATGACTTGGTCGTTGTATGGTTCGGCATTTTCTTGGAATGTTACTTCCAGAGTGTTTTTAAATTCCTCGGCTTTTTCATCGTCCGAGTAAATATTGCCATTGGGCCCAGATAGCGGCGGAATTTTAACAATTTTATTTGAGAGCTTCCGCTGAATATTGTAGAGAGAATTGTCCTCAGGATTTAAATTAATGAGCAAATTATGCCAATTCCTATTTCTATGATTAGTGGTGAGAATTTTAATTTGTCTGACCAGGGAGTTCATCTCGCGCTTGAGTATTGGATTTCTGGTTAGTTGCTATTGTTTTCTAAACCTATTTTTAACTTTTATTAGCTCCCTGATGTCGTGTGGAAGTCTAAGGTGAGGAGTGTTGACAATTTTTGTGACAGTGGATGCGGCTATCGCACTTGTAATTATGCCCGAGAAATTATTAATAGCGTTATCAATATTAATATTATCAGGAATAATAAGAGGATTACCAGGTAGAGTGTTAAATACAATTTCTTGGAATTTAATCCAATTAGTAGTTTTAAGAGTATTAAGGATTTTAGGAAGAGAGTTATTTAGAGTGAAATCAATTATAACAGGGTTATGGTCACTGTTGAGAGCATTAACAGAGGTTATATTATGCAATGAAATGTTATTAGCAAAAGCAATATCAAGAATAGTACTGCGGCCACGGGAACTGAAATGGGTGGGAGCAGTGGGTGCAATGATATCAAGGGCGTGGGCGCAAGCCCAATTGTACAATGTATTTCCACTAGTGTTGGCCTGCCCAGGGTTCCAACACGGATGGTGAGCATTGAAATCACCAAAGAGGAGAGCTTTGTGACCGGTAATGAGGATAGCGTCAAGCTCCGCTGTGCTTATGTGTTTTAGCGGTGGCTTGTAAATGCTGGAGATAGTGATGCAATTGTTGTTGCCTAACTCTAGCCTAATGGTCGTGTTTTCGAAGGTGTTTGTATTGACTGTAACAACATGGTGTTTGAGTGAATTTTTAACAAGATGGCTGTTCCACCCCGCGATGGTTGTACGGTCACTACGGTGACAAGTATAATTGGGATTTTAATGGAGTGAGCGGGACCCAGGTGGGT
>BMAO01018584.1:0-23627 GCA_019973975.1 Trichonephila clavata | reverse complement strand
AAAACTCAAAATATATTAGAAAGAAAAGGATAAGATGATTCAAAATACATGTTTTAGAAAAAATTAGTCAAATTTAAATAGTTGAATCTGTTTTGAAACTAATCTATATGTACACACCATTCACGAAAAATTTAATATTAATTCTTTTCAAAAGAAAAATAACTGTAAATGCTCAATTTTTTTAAATGGATATTAAAACACATATGTGTAATCAAAAACTTTTCAAAGTAAACAGGGATATAATCTAAATTAAATATACACTAGAGAAAAACAGAAAGAGAGTCAGAAAGGTAAAAAATATATTTTACTCATATATGTAAGATAATATATCCTTTTAGAAAATCTATGAAAAGAGTTTATTTACTTCGAATTTCAAAATTCCTTGAATATACTATATCACATATTTCTTTAAAGCCCCAAAAATATGATGTGTCGAAAATGTTATAACATATTTAAATCTTTACAAAACAAAACATTTTAATACTTTCATAAAATATTTTAAAATAAAATCTTTCGAATACAAACCTCGAATATGCTTAGTTCTCCTCATGATCGTCTGCGGCTCGAAAAATGTTCCAATACCAAAAGACGAAAATCCAACAAACGATATCTCTTTTTTTGTTTTTTGTTTTATCTCACATGCTTTCCGGCAACGGGTTTAACGTCAACACATCATTCCATATGCGGCCGGCTTCTAATGCTTTTTCGTGCCGGGTTTACCTTCTGTTGTTTTTCGCACAATGACACTTAGCCCAAAAAGCGCGGCTGTTGCCATGGCGACGCTTTCCTCTGTTGTTACATGCCGTCAATCAATCATAAGCGTTGCTACGTGAGGGCCGTTACTTACAAATTCGTATAGGTTACGAATTCTTTTTAAGGAAATAATTAATAGTTATTCTTAAATTTGTGGAGAAATATTAATGATATATCGGTTCATTGTTCCCTACTAATGATCAAACGAAATAAGTTTGTAATGATTGTCAGCGTCTGCTAAAATACACATAATATATGTGTTATACCCTATTTATTGTAGCCTGAAAGAAAGCAAAGAAGTTAGAAAACCAAAACTTAGAATAGACGAAATCGAAATCCTCAAAATCGAATTTAACGGATAAGAAATCCCTGACGAAAAGAGGCTTTTAATTTTAAAGAATTTAAAAGCCAAACCTTTAAATAAAATACAGCAACATAAAAATACTACTACCATCAGTGGCGTAACGTGCACGCAACCCGCACTGCGGGGGGGGGGTAAGGCTTCTAGGGGGCCAAAGCCTGACTGATGCCATGAACGTAGATTTTCTCAAAAGTTCGCTTCACATTTTTCAAAATCGAATTTTTTAAGCGATTTTCCAATCAGCGATCAACGTCATTCATCATCAAAACTTTCAGACGCTCATTACATATCTTTAATCCTATAGTCGGATCAAAAAAACTTTTTTTTTTCATTTGCTGTAATCCAGGCGACGAAAGATACTTTTTCTTCAGAGGGTTTTTCTTTTTAAACCTTAATTACTAAAAAATAAAAACAGTCAAACGGAGAATCGGATAAAATGCTAGGAAGATACAAACATTTCAAACACTGTTATTATTACTGTATACATTACATTTAGCAGAAGGGAGGGGGATAAAAGACATGATTTACTTTTTAAGAAGAAGCAGAGAAAATTATTGGCGTCTTTAGTCCCCCCCCCCCCATGTGTTTCAATTTCATTTAGAAAAGTCGTTAAATAACGTACATTCTGCTATGCTTTTTTCAAGTAAAATAGTATTACGATCCTTGGAAAAAGCATAGAGAGCATTTGATGATAGATTTTATGAGATTCAATCAAATGAAGCATAATGAGAAGAAAGCATAATGGAATGTATCAGTTTTTTATTTCATTTTCATGAAATCGATATTGATTCATACAAAGAACTCTCCGTATAAAAGTTGCAGAATTTACGCTAAAATGTAATCGAACTTAGGTCAGTTCATCCCAGGATTAAAAAATTAAGAATCAGGTAAGTGAGACTTTTTTCTTTCGTAAGAATTTTAAATCTAAAATTATTTTACAGTGTTCCTGGTCTTTCTTGGTGTTCGTTTTTATTCAAGTTCCCAATATCTTCGTTAGATCAGTGTAATATATATAAATCTCTCTAATGTTACATTATTTACTTCGTTTGCGCAGACTCCGTTGATTTGCATCAGAAAAAGTTCAATGATAAATATTTTTAGTGATGTATAAAGGTCATTATGTATGGTTTGGCAATCCTTTGTATGATAATAATATATACACACTTACTGCGAAAGAGTGTTCTTAAGGACGAATGAGAGAAAGATAAGCTCTGGAAGAAACTACTAGACTTAACAATTCAATGCCGAAACGACTTCAGAAAGTTTTCAACACACGGGGTTATCCAACCAGCTGTTAAATAGCTCATTTTCCTTTTTAAATAATTTTTATAGTTACTATTAAAACAGTGAACGTAGGCTTTTTTTACTTGATTTTTGTTGGCATCGCTACAAACCTGTCGTTATTTTCAAAGCTATGAAAGCAAACCAAGTTCACTTTTGTTATTCTCAATACTTGAAATGAACTAAATAAAATATAATTTTAAAATTTTTTTTAAATTCTGGTTTTTAAAATCTTTTTCGTCGTTTATGTAAGCAGTACTAGGTGAAGCAAACTTTTCTAGCAAGTATGTATTTCTAAGATCTGGCTTGGGGCCCAAGACCTGACCTCGCGAGGGGGGGGGGGCAATTATTTTCCGTTACGCCACTGACTAAAATACACCATTTATTGTATTATTATTAGTTGGAAATGTTTATTGCATAGGTAGTGTACTAGTTTGGGTTTAAGAAACTTATAATTTTCTGAATTAAATTAACTTATTTTCATGCATTTCTTTCATTTTTTCTAAAAAATTGATTTTTACAAGCCTTTTCTCCATATTTTCTCTACAAAATTCCCATTTCCGAATTCTATTCATTGATTGATGCAGTTATAGTTATTTAGAAATAAATTTGTCACAGAATATTAAAAAATATTAGATATTTCATGCTAAGATCGTGAAAGATATATTGATCTAATAAAAATTTTGAATTTCGGCTGAAAGCCCTCATGCATTGCAAATTTATAGTCAAGAGAAGATTTTACGGTGGAATGGTCATTTGGTTGCTTTTATCAACGTCTGACAAGAGCAGTGTGATAGTTAAAAGTTCTTAAATATTGTAAATTTAAAATCATTACAGACTGAATGGTCATTTGGTTTGGTTTTATCCGTCTGGCAAAGAGCAAAGAATGTTTAAAAGTTTTTATTATTGTAAATTTATGTCATATACAGATTTTACTGTTGGTTCATGGTTGGCTTTTATCAACGTTTGACAAGAGCAGTAAGATGGTTAAAAGTTCTTAAATATTGTAAATTTAAAATCATGTACAGATTTTACGGTGGAATGGCCATTTGGTTGGTTTTATCAACGTCTGACAAGAGCAAAGAATGTTTAAAAGTTTTTATTAGTATTGTAAATTTAATGTCATACACAGATTTTACTGTGGAATGGTCATTTGGTTGGCTTTTATCAACGTTTGACAAGAGCAGTAAGATGGTTAAAAGTTCTTAAATATTGTAAATTTAATGTCATGTACAGATTTTACAGTGGAATGGTCATTTGGGAAATTTTATCAATGCCTCCCAAAAACAGTGAGATGTTTAAAAGCTCTAAAGGGGTAACAGGTTTATTGTCATATTCAGATTTTACGGCATAATATGGATGATTTTATTAACATCTAATAAGATGAATATGACGGTCACTGGAGACAAATCTTGAATTCTAAACCTCAATTGAGAGATAACCTCACGTTAGTGTCTGACTTTCCAAATTCCCACCCCACATCGGATGAAGCCTTAAAAACCTAATTATATGTAACGTAATTTTGTAACTTGGAGCTGTGTTCATTGAATTAAAAATCCACAAGAATTCCGTGCTATAACAAAGAATCAATGAGCATGTTTCATTTACATTGATAACAAATAATGGAAGAGTTCATAAATGATTTTAAAAGTCATTCTTTTTCTAAAGTTATTTTATCATACATTAATTTTAGTATTCTAAAACAATTAACCTCAGTTATACTAAAATTTCTTTATCCAGATTTTTAAAAATCAGCAGATTATAGTTTTTTTCAAACTAAATAAGTATAAACTAACTAAGACCATAGTTAGTTAATTGATATTTAAAGGATGATTTTTTTTTTAATAATCTGTTGTGTATTCTTTGAACGCCTTATTTTTTTCATCCAATTAATTATGTTATTTTTTAATTCTCGTTAGAAGTTTATTCTGAAAGAAATATCTTGCATTTCTAGTTAATAATAAAACAGTAAAAATTACGGACATCGTTTCAAACCCATTTTCAAAAACTCAATCTCTCTGAAAAATCCAATTCCTGTTAAAATAAGTATATGGAATAATCTCTCTAAAAAAATTGATTGTATATTCTCTAAAAATACCCTCCATTGTGTTCCCTTTGCAAATGATGCCCTTTTAAAAATGTATTCTTAAGTATCTTATTTTTGCCCGAAAATAGAAACCGTTGCATGTTTCGTCTTCGGATATATTGCACACACGCATCTAGCGTATATTATTATTATACTCAGGTCTTTAGCAACTCGTGCCACAGATCCTTGATTATCCCTACGAAAGGGATTCCTTTCCTATCCGATGGGAAAATTCAAACAGGAGAAGTAATTAACTATTTCGTTTGAAACTGTGGCAACGACAACTTATGTTTCGTTTAATTTTTGTTCAATCGTTTGCTGAAAGTAACATATTGTCGACTAATTTGTATATTCTTGTTCTAGCAGCTGTTCTATATGTTACGTAAATTTTGATGTTAATAAACAGATTGAAGGAAATTTTGCAGTCTGTTCGGAATTCAATGACACAAAGTTCGAAATAAGGAAATACATTACAGGGGACTTTCGCTTGCCAACTAAAGCTGGGAGCACTCCATCTAGCTCCCGGGTGAGTGAGTAAATACTAACGTCGTACTATTCAGCTACTCGAGAGCTTTTGGCGACGTAATTTTGAACCATGATCAAGTGACGATGACCTCCCTCTCCTAACATCCTAAGCTGGCACTTCTCTCTTAACATCCACACCACACGAATGGGAGGTTGTTTGATCCTCGACAGATAATGTGTGTCGCCCCCCCCCAAAAAACATGGTGGATCTTCAGCGGTACCAGGCTCGAACTCATGATACGCTGGCCACGAGTCCGTTACCTTGACCACTAGGCTATCTCGGCCTTATCTGGCTCTCGGAGAATATTCTCAATCGGAAGAAATTTGTGAGCCAATTGGATGTATCCTACATGGACTCAAGCACGACCGTTTATGATCACAGGATCCCCTCTGATTTTGCTGAATATTTTTGATAGTTTCTGCAATTCTATGCATAGAACATTCCTTATTCACCATACATTTTTTATATTTTTAATCCTGTGTTCTCTATTATTAATGATGGTTTTTGTAAGAAAAAACTCCTTAACATTCGGGAAATCAAAGACATAGACATTGCAATCTCTGTATATATTTTAATGGATGTTTATATATATGACCTCGCTTCACTTCAACACCATTTAACCAATCAATGAAAATGAAAACTGCTACGTATACTTATTTTTTGTGGAGAAGGTTTTTGTGCTATCTCTTTTTTGCAGCTCTCCACCAGGTGGCACTATAGAATATAAACTTCTGCACCGTTCAACCAAACACCAAGCTGCCAACATGATCACCAAAAATGATACCAATTTGGCTCTATCGCCATTATAATATAAGAAACGGCATTGCTTGTGCGAATATTACAATTTTAATATAACATAAATTCAACAGAAAGTTACATTAACGTGTTACACATCCAGATGTAAATGATTTACACTATTTTAATCGTTCATTACAGAAAATTTGTAACAATGTGTTGCTTTTACTGAGCTGAGATTAGCTTAGGAAGGTGTTTTTTTTTTTAAAAAAAAAAAGAGTTGCAAGGCGTTATAAATTTTTTAAAAGAATCTTTTTTTTTATCAGCTATTAGACCTACAGACTTAAAATTTTGCAAATATGATTTTTTGTTCAGCTGCGATGAGTAAAAAGTTTTTTTTTTGTTGTTGTTTAATTTGCAATTCAGGAAAAATTAACTCAGTAAAAACTTCTTCATCCTTCAATCTATATTGTTTAATTTTTCAAATCACACGTGCTAGGAACTGGTATACCAGCTCTACTATAATATTGGTATATTCTCCTTTTTTGTTTAAATTATTTTTGATTTATTGCTTCCGCTTTCTGCTTAACTGAGGAAAAAATCGTTTTCTTAAAAGAAGACATTAAAAAATAGCTTTATTTTGTTCTTTAATATTCTAAAATAACAATTTCTATATTAATTTCTCGCTTGACTGGTTTGCCCTTACACATGTTCTTAATTCTAATAGTGAAATTATTAGTGGTAATGTGTTTTTAAGAAGAGATGCGATTTGTCCATCGTACTGAAATACTTCACTCTTGAAATTTTCTTTCTGGCGAAAGGGTCATTTTTCATTGAAGGTAAAAATTTATATTTTTGAAAATATTCGACAAAGAACAGGGACCGGCAAGGAAATGTGCAATTTGTTGCTTGAAAAGAAATGAAAATGGAGAAAGATAATCCAAAACAGCCGATATTATCTCTGTCCCCATTGCAATGTAAGACGATATTTTATACACCATGCTTCAAATTGTGTGTGTATATATATGAACACACATACAAAATCCTCAACCGTTTGAAAAAAGAAGTACGAATATGAAATTTTTCTGTAAGTATGAAAGAAATCTTTTAAGATATATGAAACATTCTTCAAAACATGCAAAGTGTACTTATAGAAAGTAAACATTTAGGGGGGGGGGGTTGTGTTCCACAATTATAAAATAAACAATCATGTAAAACTTTAAAATTGAAAATTAAGATAAAATTTTTCCATTTTCGCATTCGGTTAAGTATTATACTTAGTTACATTCAATAAAAAATGTGCCTTTGCTTGGAAATTCTGGCAAAAAAAAAAAAAAAAAAACAAGATATCAATTATTGCATGGCCAAGTAGTTTTAGCGCGTTTTTCACATGTTGTATTTTACAATAATGCAACTAATAAACTTTTTACTAACAAAAAGTGGTACTGTACTTAAAAAAAAAATGTAAAAAAAATTAAAATTATTAAATTTAAATATGATTCGACTCATCTAGGGCACAAATGCGACTAAATGCCGAAAACCCGAGGTCAATCGGTTAATTATTGGCTGAGAAAAAGGTACGACAAAATATGGAACGAAGACGAGGACGAAGACGAAATTTGCGTCCTAATAGCGCTTTTTTTACACTACGTGAAAAACGCGCTAAAAAGACCTCTTAAGGCAGCGATACTCAACCTACAGACCACCGAGCCTTTTTAAGTGACCCGGTCATGGCCCATTTTGCTCTGAGAAATTCTTTTATTTAAGACAATGTATTAAAAATGTGGTAGGAAATTCTTTGACAAGAAATAAGATATATCAACTTTGCTTTTTTGCTGTCGATGTTGTACAGCTGCGAATTGATATTCGTTTTCTATTTGTAACGGTTACGGTTAGTGATAACAGTCAACAGTGAAGTATCGACAATTTTATGGGTGGAACTAATTTTGAACAATCTTTCATACCATGCAAGCGAAAAATATTCGAACGATTTGGATGTTGACTGTTTTGTAGAGAAAAACGAATATGAATCAGTATTTCTTTGATTTGTCGCGAAAGTGCTGTATTTAAAAAATACCAGTAAACAGGAATCATTCAACGACACTTTTCCTCTTTCAAGAGGTGATATAAATAGGTTTTATTGAATATTCTTTGCAACAGCAACAAAGTGTTTTGTCAGTGGTAATGTCACAGTAGTAACAAAGACATCCTAAGAAGTTTGTTATATTATTGGTAATCGTATGAAACCGTTTACTGATGCAAAAATTGAGAAGGAGTGTTTCGTAAATTCTTTTAATTTACTGTTAGTGACAAAAATAAAAAAATATAAAAAAATTATAATTAAAAGAAGATAAACAGGAGTTACCATATGATATATTTTCCATATTGAAAATTTCCAATGTTATCTTGGTCTTAAAGCAGTTCTTCACCCCTCCCGCCCCCGTTTGACCTGATGTCGCGGAGCGCGTGAAATAGCTAACATATGTATGCGGCCCAGCTTAAAAAAAAGTTGAGGTACCCCTGTGGAATTTTAAAAATAATGGCGATAAAACATAACTTCTTTACAAATTCAATAATGAAATCACACTGTTAGATATTTAACAGCGATCGCAGTGGCGTACACAAGTCACTTTCATGGGAAAGATTTCATTGAAAAAATAAATAAAATCATCGAGACGTAATCTTTATGCTGAAAATTAAGAATCTGCTGTCTGTGGGAGGGATTTAAGCCCCCTCCTCTTTCTTAGTGTATTTCATTGATCTGCCAAGCAACGAATTTCTGTTGATTATCATATAATACAACGTTTTGTTGATTATCATATAATACACATTGTAAACTTTGTCTTAATGTTAGTGGTCTGTAGTATATTTGTAACATATCTGAATAAATGAATAAATAATCGGTGTTTTTCTAAGACTGTAATTTTCTACATAATTTACATGAATTTGTTCATCGTTAGCAGAATAAACAACGATAAATGGAATGCATATGTGAATCAAAACTATCATTAAAGCTTCTAAATAAAATGTTACTTAGAGTTGTTTATTATTATCTTATAAATTAATCTGATCAAACAAAAATCAAGCCATTAATATTATTTCGTATCTAGGTTACATTAGAAAGACTATGTAACACATCCATTTAACAAATTACTTTTTCTCTTCTATAACTCTAATCGACATATTTTCTACAATATTTTTGTCTACATTACATCAGAATCAATCGTTAGTATCATAAACTCATTGCAAAATTCAGTAAAAGGAAAGAAAGTCAGAGGGAAGGGAGGAGGAAGGGTCTGTCTTCATGCTCAGTCGATATTACCTTATCCACACGAAAAGCATTAGAATATAGTTGTATAAACTCAGCAATAGTCTAAGCTCGCTGTCGTGTTTCGGTTCTAATTCTTAAACGAAAACAAGCTTTGCTATGGAAACAATGTATGGGCTTCATTTTTCTACAAAGTCGAAACACGGAAGATTTTTCTTTTATGATTACTATTATTTTAAAGGTTATCAGGAAAGGGATTCAACTTAATCATTGCAGATCCTTATTATTTTTACTGAATCATGAAATGATTCATGTTTTCAATTCATAGTTGTTGACGATTTTGACGAGAAGTATTTCAAACTGTTAAAAAGCAATAATGGAACTGAAGGATGTGATTTGGTTAGATAATTACTTCAGTCAGACCTACGTATCTTTAACATTTCAGATATAGATGTGAAATGAAGCCTCTAGTAAATAAAAAAGGAATGAATATATAAACTTTTAAAAATATTTAGTATAAATTACGAAAAATACGTACAATCAGACCACAATTTAACGGATTCATCGGGTCCGAACATTTTATTCGTTAATTCGGGGTCTTTCGTAAAATCAGGCTTGAAAAATACACATTTTTTGCATTTATCTTCTGGAAATTCTATAATTTGTAACTACATATAGCTACATATAGTCAGCCATAATATAGTTAGAAACTACACACTTTTTAGTCAGCTGCTTAAAATACTATTTAGCAAAACATTACTTACCAGTTAGCTGAAAAATTTTAAATACTGACTAATAGATATTTTTGATTCTAGACACGAAAGAGTTCTTTTCCGATTTTATGCATACAAGAAAATATTGCGTCATTTACATCCTGTTATATGAGGTACGTTTTCTCAGTTTGCAAACAATGTAAAGCGTAAGAAAATTTAACAGTTTTAATAGGATTTTCAGAAAGTAATTTCCTGTCCTATTCAAAACTCACGCGATAGATCACACTCCTGACTCATCTGCATCTGAAAAGTCTAATAATGGGTTTCACCCTTCTCTGTCGAAATTTGTTAATTCCAAGAAAAATCTTTTTTTCTATTCCGGGCAAAAAAAAACAGGTCATTAGAAAAGAAATCCATTTTTTTTTCTAATCTAAACTGAGAAAAAAATTTTTTTTTTTCGGTGACGAAAACAAATGACGATATTTTTTTAAATATTATTAGTAGGAAGAAGATCCTAGGCATGGAAATTGATAATAGATCCATATTCGGTAAACATTGAAGATAGCAAATGAAAAAGAAAGCATCGTTGATCTCTCTTATGGGACCAGTGATGTAGTCCACCCCCGCAGATTCCGCATCGCGAGGGGGGGGGATTCTGACTGATGCCAAGTGCGTATTTAACCAATTTATGAAATACTAAAAGGAAAACCTGACTCTTTGCAAAGGGACATTAATATTCTCCGCTACGCCATTACTTGCGACGACAGTTTAAAAATGAAAAACTCCAGTTATCTTCATCATGTGACCTTTTTTTGGCTCTCTATAAAAAGTGAATACCCATCACTGAATGAAAAAGTAATTTAAGTTTTAATTCAATTTTCGACAGCATATCTGGGCAAAAAGGCATTTCCATCTGTAACAGCTATTAAAACTTGGTACTGGTCTCATCTTACAGTGACGTCATTTAACCAAAAATCCATCAACTGACTTCAAAAACAAACAAGAGCAAATGTCACACTAAAAATGTTGAATACTTAAAAATAAACTTAACTTTTTTTAAGCCACTCTTTAACTTTGTTACCTTTAATGATTACATTTCATATTAACAGAATGAAAGCTTTCTAACACTGGAGACTGGCCACTGAGTGGGCCCTGTATGAAAATTTCTTGGGGGCTCTGTGGCCGCGGTAGCCAAGTGGTCTAGGCATCGGATCATGGCCAGCGTGTCATGAGTTCGATCCCAGTACCACTAAAGACCCGCCGTGTAGGGAAGCGATGCACGTTAAGTCTGTCGAGAGCTCAAACATCCTCCCGGTGGCGTGGTGGGGAGAGGGGGGTGCCAGCTCAGGTGTCGTCCACGTCACTTGACCATGGTTCAAAATTACGTGGACCGTCGCCAAAAGCCCTCGTGTTGCTAAACAGGGCGACGTTAATATTCACTCAATCACTCTTGGGGGCTCTTTTGGAGGTTCCCGTAACATTTTACGATTTTTTATTTTTACGCATATTGGGGTCCCTGTAGTTTGGGGGCCCCGTATCATTGATAAGGTGGTAGCTACGCCCCTGTTTTCTAATTATTATTATATAAATATTTTTACTTTTTTTTCCTTCTAAATTCATATTAGTGGTCTTGCAAATATAAAATTATACATTTAGTGGTCCATTCAGTTTTAAAGGTCGGCTACCGCTGACTTAAATAGCTCTCTCTAGTATATTTTGGAGGAGAATATTAGGGCCCCCCTGCAAAGTCAGGTTTGGAACCCCAAGCCCTAATGCGTACTTGGCGTCAGTAAGGCTTTGAGCTCCTTATAATCCTTGCCCCACCCCCACAATGCAGGAGTGTACGTAAACCACTCAGTGTCCAATAAGCATTTTTGCTCATAAGTAATTATTTAAAAACGTTATGTACTTGAGTCATGTTTGCATCTGAAAAATTTTGTTGTATGTTGTTTAATTTAATAATTTAAGATTCGAATATGGATTTCAAATCGACCTTCTTAAATCTAAACTAGAATTAAACAAAGTGTATTAAAAAAATGCAAAATAAAGTTTCTGTATGCTTACATATTTTCAAAAATGCTTTATGCATATTTAAGTGAATTTTCCGTGGTTTTTCAGGCATGTTAAAAAATATCTTAAAATAAAATTATTAGAATTAGAACAAAAACACAACCGTGCGGAAAGTTACCTTCTTTTTTATTTCTTTGCGTGCTTTGTATGCTATTTCTATGTATTCAAATATACATAATAGCATTGATAACGTAAATAGAAATTTTTTCCAGAATTGACATCACTTTCCCGAATTCAAAATGACTTGTAGTCAACACGTTTACATCGTGTGTCTCAACACGATTCAAATACTTTGTATAGACCTGGGGTGGGTTTTGACAACTTGTTTTGACTTGCACATTGTGGGAAGCGGAGGATACCAGAGGGTCGCATCTTTTTAAAAAGATTGCATTTATTATAAGAAAAATAATCAATGTAAGCTAAATTTTAAATAGTGGCAGATTTATTCAATTTATTTTCTGTGCCAATTTTGCAAATTGAACTGTAACAACTACAACTTGAAGCAAATTCAACTGTCCCCTATCATCAGTGGTGTAACGGTGAGCATTTTGCCCCCCCCCCCCTGCAAAGTCAGGTTTTCGGCCTCCAAGTTCAATTTTACAAAGGGGCACTTGCAAAAGGTAGTACTTGGTGGCAATGAGGCTTTGGGCCCCTTCGAAACCTGGGCCCTACTTTCCTGCTATTTTTTTTTAAATCAGGGGATAGATTGCTTGTTTAAATTCTCATCACAGCCTGTAAGTTTTCTTCGCCATCTTGCATCTATATTTACTGTTGTTGATCTTCATGCAAGAAATATATGTCGACAAAAATACAAAGAACAATTTCCCCGCAAATTTCTTCATACGTGGACATTTTTCTGTGATGGACATTTTTCTGTGGACAATCAATAACAAGCATTAAACGTTTTCTTCTCAATGAGATCTGTCTTCAAGTTCAAGATGGAGCTCTTCAGATGCTGTATCAATGTCAGTAGTTTTGAATTTAGGCTCAATTTTCTTAAAATCCGAAAGCTTGTGACCTTGTCCTCCTAACTCTAGAGATGATCTCTGCAGAAACACTTTCAGTTACTTTGTTTTCTTAATAGTAAATAATAAAATACGTACCTTTGATAGCACACAGAAAAGAAATGTCGGTTCAATGGGGATTTTCTGATTGTTTTGGCGGGCCACTAGCTGCCCACCCCTGTTTAAGGCTTTATAAAAATATGTAAGAAAAATGAATTTATAATATAGTTATGTACAGTGTTTGCAAATAAAATTGCTAAGCATTGTCTTATCTTTATCTATTTTCTAATGTATAAAACGAGGTTTACAACATATATAAAGGTATTATTATTGTTATAAATGATCTACGGGAAATGAACATTTAAATAATGTTCAAAGTATTTTAAGGAAACAGCTTGCAGAAAAACACTTCAGTTTTGTGATGATTTCCTGTAATGGTTTCCAACATTTTTTCGAAAGAGAATTCTGCTTCTTCAATGGCCCCTGACCTTCTGTATGCATCTCTACTTTTGGCAACTGTTTTTCAATTTTTAACCTTTAAAATATTAAGATCTTTTTCGATACAATCAATCTATCTGAGCGTGGGTCTGCCCTGAGGTGTATTTCCTATGGGCTTTGCCCGAAAGATTGCAGAAACGAACCAGCCTATTTCAATCTCTGTAATTTGACGAATTTTTTCTATATCAGGTTATTTGTAAATTTTATAGAGTTCTAAATTAGATTTTCTACTCCATGATCCATTCACTAGGACCCCACCAAGAATGCAACATAAGATCTTTCTCTCGAAAATTCCTAAAACATCCTCATCATGTAAAGTCAATGCCCGCCTCTAATATGAGAGTTTTAAAAAGCTCTAAAAATACATATGAGAGTTCGCAATAATTACTTGTGTGTGTGATTTGCAAGTGACAAGAGCTCCTTTTATTCAATATTTTCTAATTAAATATATAAAAAAAAACTTAGCCACATAACCAAAAAAGAGAGCAAGGGGAAAGGTAGTAAAAGTTCTCATTAATTCGAACACAAAAAGATAAAAATAAATAAATAAAATAACAGCTTTGTGTTCGAATATAGACATTTATTTGTGCGAGATGGTTTTAGCTTATCTGAAGTACACTAGATGGCAGCATGGCTGCTCTGCTTCTTACAACACTTCATATTCATGACGTAAGGCCCATTTTCTTTTTTCGTAGCGAATCCCTTTAAAATGTCATCTCATTTTCGTGTTATAAAGGGAATTTAAAACAAGTGTAGGGAATTGAAAAATATTTGTATTTTTCATTTGTCAAATTTATCTCTTCTCCAAAAAGATTAACAATAATCCATTAAAATATTGAAATTAAAAAAAAAAATTGTTCAATCGAAATCATCTTTGGAGTATAATTCGTTTATCACCTATGGAGTATAATCCGTTTGTGCAAACACGGGAATCAAGAACTTGTTCTGAATTCTACATAAAATACATAAGACAAACTTATTTTTCTACAATAATTATGATACTCAGGAAATGAAATTACTTAAACATCTAAATACCAAAGCAGCACAAGTCAGGATGGCCGAGCGGTCTAAGGCGCCAGATTTAAGCTCTGGTTCTCGAAAGAGAGCGTGGGTTCGAACCCCACTCCTGACAAAAATGTGAATTTTTTTTTCTCTTTTGAATTTTTGTAATTGAGATTTTCCTTCTTTCTGATGGGCGCATTTTTTTTTCAATCCTAAAAAAGAAAAAAATTACCAGAACAGGAACAAAGGAATTTCTTACAATTTTTAGGATGGATTATTTTTTACAATTTAATCAACTCTATTTTTTACTTGCACTACAATTATGTCAAAATTTATTTAAAAATACAAAGGCCTTTTTGACATTTCTCTTTTCATATTACTATTCAATATGCTTAGCAAAGAAAAAAAGAAAAGACTGAAAACAATATAAAATTTGTCTTCAGTAATTAGGATCTTTGATGAATATAATTAATACTGCACTGTTTTATAGATAACATTTAGGACCTACTACAATGATTGAATGTGAAACTTGTTTCTTATTCTTCGTAAATTTTCTTTTTTCTCATAACGAATTTATAGTTCGATTTTGTTGTCGCAATATTATTATATTTTTCGCTCCCCCCCCCCCCCCAAATATACTAAAATGTATGTTATAGAAAAAGGAAGAGAGTGGAGGGGGGGGGATTTTTATTTTTAAATATTTTTTTAAAAAACTACTTTTTTTAACTTATCATTTAATTTGATAAATACTCAAATTTCTAAATAATTAACATTACTTTTTTCATATACATAATTTTTTTTAGTCAATTGTACTTTTTTATTTACTAGAACTAAAATTGATCCATAGCTTCATATATTACAATCGCAACAATATCTACTTTTGTTTAAAAAAATCACTCAACTTCTTTTTTATTTGGGACTATGAGAATATACCTCTGAAATGGAACCAAAAATCTAACACAAAAAAATGCTAATACTGAAGCAAAAAATCTTTATCGTGATGCTTTTTATTGGACAGTAAATTAAATATTTGCCAAACACTTAACGGTTCGCACACTATACACGTGTTGATAGGATCTCGCAATCACATGCTATTGTTATGCAAAAATCAATAAATTTCCCCTTTAGAACTACATCGTGGGGGGTGATATAACTTCAACATATTGCACTGTGGCCACAGAATAAACCCATCAAATATATCAAAATAAATCGTAAGTATAACAAAGGAGTTGAGTAGAGTTGTATCTTTCCTCCTTTAGTTCTGTGTTATTTATATACTTTATCCCTCAACCCCCCTTTTCGTGGTCACTGAAGCTATCAAAATAGTGTTACACATGAGCAATTAAGCAACAGTTGCGAGGCAGTGGTTGCACGCCCCCTGTGTAGAAGTTTAAAAAAAAGTTGTTTTACTTGTATTGTTTCTAAAGCTTGCTGAAATCGTGTGAAATGTGAGTTATTTTATCTAGCTCAAAACGCGTGTTCCCTGGAGATTAAGCTTTGGAAAAAGGATTGTATAAATTATGCTTTCAATTCTCCCCCTAAAAACGATATACAGTCGAATTTCGATTTAACGAACCCCTATTTAACGAATTTCGCTCTTTAACGTATATTTCGCTTTCTCCGATTAAAAGGAAGGCAAAAAACCACTTTTTAGCGAATAATAAACACCGAATTAACGAATTATTTTAGCGGCTATAATTTTTTTATTAGTTTGTATTAGAAAAAAATTGGATTTTTTTTTCAAATGGCATCTTTTTTGCCCGAACAGAAAAAAAAAAACTACAACTATTTCATTTTAACTTAAACTTATTGATTTCTATGGTACGGTTTATACCTTTTCTAAAATGCAAAGCAAACTAATAAATACAATCATTTTTAAAAAGTGCTGCTCTCCGGCATGCTCCACTCCCACAACTTGATTCTCGAGCCAAAATAATTGCCCACGCCCCTGTCCCAAGTCAATTATTACAGTTCTTAAAATTTGTTGACAATAAATTAATTACTGAAAAATTAAAATGCGTTGTTTGAAATTTAAATTTGTTTCATTCAATCAGCACATCTGCATAAATTATTGCTTAACCTTAAACTTAAAGTATACATACATTTTAAAAGAGCTTATAATATTTACAAAAGCCGATGAAAATTTATAAAACCTTTTACAAAACAGATACAATTTATAAAAAGCCAATTGCATCTGTATCATTCTACCAAATTGCTTCATTTTATTATTTAGACTTTTCGTGTATTGCAGATATTTCGTCATAAAACATTACCTTAAGGTAATCTGAAACAGAAAAATGATTGTTTATGAGAATTATAATTGCTTTGCTTACCTCTCTGTTCCACTGGTACATGTTTTGAACCCATCAATCGAAATTAATAGTATACTAATTTTGATTCCGATAATGTTAAGGTTGCGTGTCTCCTATCATTAATAAAATTGAGTATGGACTAAGAAAATCTTTAAATCATGTTATTTCTCTTTAAAGTACACACATTTTGAGTTTCTTCCACAAATAATCGATGTACGACAATTGTTCACTGTTCGTTTTTGGAGCGCGATATTTTTTCAAATGCTTCGTCGAACGACGGTTTTGAGTGAGATATGAATAGGTTCATTACAAAATAAGTACAGTCGAACCCCGATTTAACGAATTCATCGAGGCCGAGTATTTTATTCGTTAAATCGGGGTTCTTCGTAGCATCGGGGGCCAAAAAATGCATTTTTTTTTGCATTTACCTTTTGGAAATTCTATAATAAGCAACTACACAAAATATATCCCTAGTTATAAATTACACACTTCTTAATCAGCAGCTAAAAATACTATTAGCAAATTATTACGCACCTAGTTAAAAGAAAAATTTTAAATATTGACTAAAAGATGTTTGAAAATATTTTTGATTCCTGACTCGATAGAGTTCCTTTTCGTCTTAATGCTGAGAAGAAATAATTGGGTCCTTTACATCCTGCTGCATGGGGTATGATTTCACAGTTGCCAAAAAATGTACATAATTAGCAAATGTAACAGTTTTGATAGGAGTTTCATTATCGATTTCTGCATCAGAATTGTTACGCATTTGTTTCGGACAATCTGCCATGTTTAACAAATTTTCAAAAACAAAATTTTCTGCAAAACCGTACTTACAATGAATCTCACTTCTCTCAAGAAAGAGAACAAATGGTAAAATCTCTTAAAATATCCCCTGCATTGTGGAGCGGGAAGAGATAAAGGAATTTCAGGTCCCATTTAAAACTCACTGAATGACTCATCTACACCTGTAAAATCTATTAATACACTGCACTCTTTGATGTCAAAATTTTCTACTTGGAAGAAAAGTCTTTTACTGTTCCGAGCAAAAAGGATGCCATTTAAAAAGTCCAATTCTTTCCTAATCCTTAATAATAATAATAATCATAATTCAGTTTTTGAAATAATTCGTTAATTTGGGGTTTATTATTTGTTAAATGAGGGTTTTTACCACTATTTTAATCGGAGAAAATAAAAAATTAGTTGATTCACGAAGTTTATTAAGCTCGTTAAATTGAAGTTCGTCTGTAAATCGTACACGTAATTTTTGAAAATTTATATTAGGAAAACGAAACATATTTTTCCTTAAAAACACACCTGGTCCATCATAGTATACATTAATTATCTGAATCAGTGCCACGTACAAGGGAAGAGGCAGTTGCGTAATGAAGAATATTAGGGTCCCCCTGCAAAATCAGGTTTTGGGCCTTAAGCCCAAATACATATATGGTGTCCCTCAGGCTTTGGGGCCCCTAGAATCATTGAGCCCCCTTGCAATGCGGGGTTTGCTGGGTGTACGTTACGCCATGGGGAGGGAGTTGGGGTTCTTCCCTCACACCCTATAAACCAACAGATTTTTAATTTTTGTTATAGAGATTACCCCTCGTCGCTTTCGTCTGAGTGTTTTTAAAATGTACACCTCGTTCCTGTAAAAAAAAGGTATGTGTACGCTCCTGAACCGCATGCTTAAGAAAATTGATGATTATGAAGTAATGAGTTAATTATTCAATGAAGAAGGAAATAAAGAACTTTTTTTCTCTCCTGGTTTTGAAAATTGAACCCTGCAAAATATTTTTCACTTAACTTACTAAAATTTAAATCACTTTATCAAAATTTGTAATTATTTTCTTTAAAAAATGTTTTTTCCGTAAAGAAAATTCCAAATTAAATAAATAAATAGTCTTATTTCTGCAATAAGTTTATATTTGAATTCAGAACAATAAACCGAGCGCTTTCTTCTTTTTGTTCCTTTTAAAAAAAAAACATTGCCTGGAATAAAAAAGACGTTCGTGTTAGATGCTGAAAATTAAAGCATTTATTCTTATACACAAGCTTCCACAAGTAAAGATATAACATATTTTTTCGAAGCTCGCCTTTAAAAGAATTGTGATGATTGGGCTTCCCCATCCATCAGTATACGTGAGTAAGAAGGAAGATTATTAGTCAGAGTCAAAACAAACACAATTTATTGACAAGTTTCAACAACCTAACAAACTTGAGAGTAAGAAATGCACCTCTCAATTAAAAGGGGAGCAAGAGCGAGTAAAATTTAATTATTTGTTTTTATAATTAATTTTATTAATTGTTGTTAATTATTTATTCAATAGTTAGTTTTTTACTATTTTTTGTTCTCGAAAATCAACGAAATCAAAAGAATATCTTGAACGGCGTATTGGAGCATGATACAAGAATGGTGGATTTCCGACACTGGACCCCCGTCCCCCTTTGAAAAATCCATGTGTGCGCCACTGGTGTGCATCTATGTGAACAATTTATCCTTTTTAATTATATATATATATATTTTTTGCTTTGGAGAGAGGAGCGGCATTTTCTGTTTTTGTCCAGGGTGGCAAAACTATTTGAGCTGGCCTTGCTTGTAAAGTATGTTTGCGTTAAATTTATGTATATTTATGATTCGCATTCAATAATAAACTGTTTAGTGCATATTTACTCAAAAAATTTTTCTTTCTATGTTCATTTATTTTCAAATTAGACACACACATACCAAAAAATAAATAAATAAAAGCAGATTGTACCTTAATTTTTGGCATATATGTTTCACAAACGATTACCATCTATTTCTTGAAAAAGCTGAAGTATGCTAATCTTTTTTAAGTCCTCTTTTGCTTGATAAACAAAATTAAAAAAAAAGAGTTAAATAACTAAATTTTTCCTTAATTAGAACGATGCAGAGAAAAAAAAATTCTCGAAACTAATCACTGACACAAAATACCCATTAAAGAAAAAAAAAAAGTCTCTATATATTTCCGGAGGTCAAATCGGACGCCGATAATGAATGAAATTGCACTTAATTTAAAAGGCCCGAAATATACCTCACAGCGAAAGAATTCACTTCAAAAACAAGACAATTAAAAGCACTCCCTTAAAAAATCATCAATCGATACCGGCATCACTAGACATAATCACCAACAGTACATGCTTGTTTATAGCCCCCTTTCGCCAAACCCTCATCTTCCGGCAAGAATGGATGCTTGCACAAACTAATTGTGCACTCGGAGTTCATGTGCATAAATACGTCAACTCACGACATCGCAATAACGTCTTTTAAAGTGACGAATGTAACAATTAAGGGGCTAATCGGTTCACTCAATGTTCCCCCATAACTCACCCGTTAGGGTCGGAATTCAAGCCATTATGGGAAATATGCGATCGGCAGCGGTATGTATTGTGCATAAAGGGATGGCCATAAAGTGGCACGACAAAATTAAAGCAACGATTAGCCCGATAAAAACTGATCCGTTGTCATTTTGCACTCGAGTTATGGGATGGGAGATTCTTAGTCGAAGTTTTAATAAGCTTAGGTAGCCATAAGATCGACAGTTTCGGTTGAAGTTAGGCAGATTCGAGTAAATATTAAAGTCCGTTGGATTCCGAGTGTGTAATAAATTAAGTGGCTAAGGGTCTGGGGAATGGAAGTTTTGGAGGATGTGTAAATGATTTTGTTAGTTTGGAAAGTGTAATTATTTCGCAGTTGATGAGATTAGTTGATTCTGAACAAGTGAAATTGGAAAGGATCGGAGCTTGGAAGTGTAGGTGTGGGAAGCACTTGGAATAGAAAGCTTCAGTTTTCGAAAAGAATTTAAACAGTTATATAAGGTTGGAAACTTTTAATGATGAAAGTAATCAATCGGTCTGAGAATAGGAAAAGTATATTTAAATAGAAACAAAATAAAAAAAGCTTTTGAAAGACTTTAAAAGTTCTTTTTAAAAGAATAAGATGTTTTTTTTTTTAAATAAATATTATTTTCAAAGAAAATGTAAATGTTTGTTTTTGTATTAGCAACCGAAAAGATAAAGTCTGATTAAAAGTTATCTTTTTTTAATTATTTGAAGTAGCCTGTACGCAAGTATCCGAATGCTTGCACGATTAATTAGAACTTTTTAAAAAAATAGAACGGTATTGAACCCTTCGATTTCTACAGGTAATTTTATAAAGAGAAAGAGTTGCAATTTTGTTTTTTAAATTGATGTAGTTACCTGAGATACCTAAGGTTTAACCATTAACATTGGAATTTATCCAAAAGTATACATGCATAAAATATTTTTTTTTACATTTATCATTTTCAGTATCACTTACATTTTTAATGAAGAAACAATAGGGAGATATCAAGGAAATATACCTAGTAAATGAATGAAAAAATACACACCATTTAGATAATTTCTTAAGAATTATATTTATAAGAATATTTTATAAGAATTATTTTCTTATTCAATACAAATATTAAAATAATTGACTATCGAAAGTGCTTCATATATATAAACACATTTTATTTAAAACAAATAGAAATTGGTCTTTTTTAGCAACAACATTCGCTGTTGCCACAACAAAAAACATTCAAATAAAATGATGATAAATAACTAAATGCGTTTGAGAATGTGTTCAAAACAAAAATAGTCGAAATAAAACTTTCACACAAAAAAACTTTTAATGTAAATAAAAATAACGTAATTTTTTTTAGAATTGCAGATGTGTTTTATTTTTAAATTAAACAATATTTTATCGAACTATTCGAATACGTTAAAACTGTTGTTAATTTTATATGGTTTTACTTCATGTGAACCATGACAAAACTTAAATCTATAACATTTAACAAAATTTCGTGATTTAAAATTGTTTATTACGAGTGAAAAAGCTCTAATAAGTTTTTATAATAAAAACAACCCTTATTCGCGTGAAAAACATGAATCCCGTCATAAATCTTCAACGAATATTTTTGGAATTTTCGTCATTCCTGTTTTATCCAGAAAAAAAGCATGACGGAGTTAAGCCTAACAAAAAAAAAAAAAGCCTGTAAATTAATATGCATTTCAAATTAATTTCAGTGAATTATTTTTACTACTAAATTGATTTTAAGAAACAACCCATGAGCAAGCATAAAGATCAAAGGAGTAACATTTGTATCAGAACATCATTAGAATATAATAAGCATTCGAAAAGTTCCCCGAAAGAACATGCGTGAAAAAAATTTCAGAGAATTCCCCCCCCCCCTTTTATTTGCCTTCGTATAATCCGAACTTTCAGAATGGAAACGAAAATACTTTCACAAGATCTTTATCTCGCTCCAAAAACGTTTCCTCACAGATGAAACTTTCAACCGGTAAGCTTAAATAAATCTCGACTGTAATCCCAGAACAAATGTTAGCCCATTTGGCGGGAACAGCCAGGAAGGTTACACTCGGAGCGAAGGTAATTGTAATTTATGTTTGTGTGGTGTTCTATGCCATTGTTTAACGAGACACCCCCCTCTAGATAATGGCCTCTCCTCACGCGCGTGAAAAGATTATCGGATATGTTTTTGATCTCGCCAAATCGTGGGTGAGAACGACTGTAGATTTAAGTTCGTCACGTTTCGTCGTTGGTAAGTCTCGATATTTGGCGGTTGTTTGGCCTGGAACAAAATTTTATGGAACTTTCCAAAAGATAACGACATTGACTTGCCGTAAAAGGATCATAATTTCTATAGAAAAACATTTTTGATCATATTTGGTGTTTATTTCATTTGTATATGAATTGGTCTATGTTGCTATGGTCTAGAACACCGATACTCAACCTGCGGCCCACCAGGCCTTTTTAAGTAGCCCGGTCTTGGCCAATTGCTCTGAGAGATTCGTTTATGTATGAAAATTTATTGGGAAATTCTTTGTAAAAAGAAATTAAATATATAAATTTCTCTTTTTGCTGTCGATGTCGTATGGGTGCGAATTGATATTATTTTCTTATTAGTGACAATAAACAACAGTGGAGTAGCGACCATTTTATAAGTAAAACTAGCTTTTTAACCATCATTCATATCTTGCAAGCGAAAAATATTCGAAGAAAATAGATTGTTTCAAGACGATTGGGAAGTTGACTATTTCGTAGTGAAAAACAAGCATGGTTCAGTAATTGTTTGATATGTCACGAAAGTGTTGTATTTAAAAAGTACCAATAAACAGAAATCAATCAATGCCACTTTTCCTAGAAGATCAAGAGGTGATAAATAGTCTTTCTTGAATAATTTTTACAACAGCAAAAAAGTGTGTGTGTGTTTTTTTTTCAGTGGTAAAGTCACAGAGGTAACAAATGCACCCTATGAAATTTGTTTTTATTGAAAATCATATGAAACCGTTTACTGGTGCAGAAATTATGAAAAAGTGATTTTTAAATGCTTCCAATTTAGAAAAATTTACTGACAAAAATAAAAAATATAAAAAATCATTTAAAACGAAATAAGAGATTTAATATTATGATTAATTTCCACATTTTAAAGCTTTTATGCTATCTTGGTCTTAAAACATTTCTCCCCTCCCCCTCCATTAATTCTCATGCTTGCGGCCCGCGTGAAATAGTCATCATATGTATGCGGCTCGTGTGAAATAGTTAACATATGTATGCGGCCCGAAACAAAAAAAAAACTCTAGAAAGATGAGGGAATATATTTTATACAATGAAAAAAAAAAATAAGAGAGACCGATATATATTTGAGAACAGAAATTTTAATGAACAATACAAACACAGCTACTGCAATTAAAAAAAAATTTTCTAAAAAAAAAAAAGAGTTACAGTATTGCTAAATGCGCCGTTTGTTTTGGCAATATTATTTCATCCAATATTTTAATGAACTTTATCATCTTGTTTCCTTGAGTTGAAGGAATTTTGTCATTGTATTTTTATTAAGAATATATCAGTTTAACTTTGTTGGATACTTTTTTAAGTAGGAAATTGGAAGAATGTACTGCTATAAAATTTTGAATCAAAATTATTAAAACGACATTTTGTTTAATTGGGTTGGAAAAGTTT